>APFE031028500.1:72251-87990 GCA_000404065.3 Pinus taeda | reverse complement strand
AAAGTGCATACATCAAAGTTTTCATAAAAAAATTTATTAGTTATAATAATCTTTAGTTATAATTTTTATTAGTTGCTTTAATTTGTCGTTATAATTTTTAGTTTTATTATTATTATTTTTTTGTAAACTTGGTAGGACTCTCATTTTCATGCTTACATGTTCATGATTCACCCACCATGGGGGAGGGTAGCACAATATTTGAACCCAAGATGTCTGGTTCGGTGAGACTTCATTTCCACAGCCACTGTCACTTGAGCTACCCCAAGCGGACTTAGTTTTATTATTATTATTATTAAAATAATTTTAATAATAATAAATGATTATTTTATGATTATTATATTCTCTAATTTATTATTTATCCATATTTTGTTATTATTATGATTAGCTTGTTACATGATTATTTTTTAGATCAATGCAATATTAATTTTTTATGTTCAAAATTTGGTACTTGTGCTTGATGGGGCCTGCGAAATAAACAAAATAGTGTATCTCACAACTATAAATGGTGTAAGGAACTTGTTCCTAATGAAATTTGTGAACATAATATTCACAATTGCACCTAAAATTATATTTATAATAAAAAAATAAAGTTACTTAACAAAAGAAAATGAATTTCTAAATTTATCCATAACCATTATTTTAATATTTATGCTATAGGAAAAAAATCCTCAATGGGTATTTGAATATGTTGGAAGATAGACATCATGGATGGAAAAACAAGTGCTAGAGTTTGTCTCTTTTTCTACAATGCCAACTCACCTTCATCAAGCTTCATCTCGTTCCAGGTGTGTTGAGTTATCAAAATCTTGGGGAGTTTGAGCTTCACCATGCATATGAATAAAGTTGTGGATGTTTTGAGGTTATCTCTATAGGGTTTCAACCGCCTTTATGTAGTTGGGTGCCAAAAAGTCCATGAAGATAGTTGGGCTTTAGGTCCTTTGAGAGTCTCCTTTATCACGACCTCATCCAGAATCGTTATCTACCTCCACAACTTTGGCCAACATATTTTCATCTATCTTGACACTACATTCTCAAATATGGCACAACCATGGCAGGAGAGGTTGACAGATTTTCAAGAAATCTTTTTCCCCCATAATTTTTTATATATTTTTTTTATATATACTCACCTTGGTATCTATGGCATGTTACAACAATGGTGAAATGTCTCTCATATGCAATATTCCCAGGAATTTGTGTGCATGGGTTTGAGGATATAGGAACACTAGACGAGTGCAGTGGCTAGGGCTACCGAGAAGTTATCCAAAGAATCCATTCAGCTATAAGTGACATCATTTGGCTTGGATTGCAATGGAGCCTTAAAAATAGTCAATGTCCAGTGTCAGGTCATTATTCAAGGGGCTTTTGAGCCTATGTGGACTGAAGGAGTGAGTAGGATGGAGTCTTGTGAAATGATTGTGAAAATTCCTGAACGAGATGTTCGCCAAGGCAATGAGAGTACCCACAAAGTGTTTGTCAAAAATTTCTATCTTGATGAGGTTACTCTTCTACTTGTGGAGGATTTTGAAAGCTAAATCCCAATAATGAAGGATTTTGGGATTTTTCTTCTAAAAAATTCCCAATCTTTATATGTCCCTATGCATTATGGTCAAAGAATACCGTTTTTTTATTAAGTTCACTTCCAACATTCAGGAGTGGAGAGGAATTCATGTGGGCGTAATGAGGCTCCTCTTAGAAGGTAGGTAGTTGAAAATGGAGAATTGTCTCAGAAATTATGGCATCAAGAGAGATGCATCAACATCTCTCATTGGATGTCTAAATGGTGGTGCCACGGGTAGAGAGGAAGCCACTGATTTGAAGCACAAATCCTTTAAGGATGCCCTTAACCCCAATTCTAGTTATCGAATTCCAAAAGAACTCTCAGGTAAATATTTTGTGGTGGGAAAATCTACGGACACACTAAAGCTTTCAATGTGTTATTCTCTTGAAGATCCAGGTAACAGGTTACAAACATAGGGTGATTATCTATCATTTTAATGGTTTTTGTCCCTAGTTATTTGTCCTCCGGTGTTGGGTTCACCAAAACTAGTCCTAGAATGTTGAGTTGCTTTTTTGTTCAAAATGTTTTTTTTTGTGGTGGTCTTTAAAACTATGGAAGATCGACATAAGGTTTTGGATAGGGACCTGGTTTTGGGACTGAACTGGTCTTTAGTTTCAGCCATGCTTTTTGGATTTTAATCTGAATAATATGAAATCTTCGGCCACTATAGTTTGGGTAAGGATCCCAAACTTACCTTTTCACTATATTAGGTCAGAGATCCTAGCAGATATCGAAAATTTAACAGGTAAATTCATTAAACTAGACTGCGAAATATTGGTTCAAGGGATCATCACTTTTTTCCAAATATGCATAGAAGTTGATCTTAGTGAAGGTTTATTAGAAAAATTACCCTCACGCGTGAGGGAAAATAATTTCATCAACCTCTAGATTATGAAAAAACTAATTTCATGTGTAGAACATGTGAACAACCAGGGCACCTTTAGAATTCGTGTCCTTCTTCAAAAGAAGGGTTCAACACCCAAGATCCAAAGAAACCCAATCGTGGATGGAAGGACCCAAACATTGCTTCAGGCTCCAACAATTATGCAGATCATAAGAAGGATTGTGCTCAACAACATAAGTTATCATCTCACATCTCATCTTCTCTAGATTTGGTTCATTACCCAATAGCTTTATCTCTTCCCTCTGTAGAGGGTGCCCTTGTGAGAAAGGTTAAGTATAAGGATTCAACGATTATTTTGTTGGCAATCAATGGGAAAATGCGCAACCATGCATCTGACCACTCAGAAAATTAGAAGGAAATAATATTCAAAGTAGATTCATCAGCTATAGAGATCCTTCAAACTATCAAGGATACAACTCCACCTTCAGTTATTATTGATATCCCTATAGGTTGGACCAATGTATGAAAGAGAATGGGTAAAAACGAAAAAACAATGAGTTAATCGCATGTGTAACACCATCAGTGTAAAATATTTTTTCTAGTACTCTCGTATCTTGATGTAAAATGTTTTTTTGATATCAATTGAATTAAATTTACAAAAAAGAAAAAGAAAAGATGTCATAGTCTTTATATTATTTATTTTTTATAAGATTTCGTTTCACATTTATCTACCTCACTATTTTTCTCAAGAGTTCTTACTTTATATAAGAAAAAAAAATGTGAAATGGATGTAGTAAACACTATCAACATTAATTTGCTTATCCCTTGCCCCGATGAAAAAATAGAGACTCAATCTACTTGGTAGTTTGGCTATGCAACCAACAATCAAACTGAAAACCTAGCTCTATGGCAGAGAATAGAACTAGAAATAGCCATAAAAAAGAAAAAGTCATAGTGATTAGAGACTCATTGATTTTTATTCAACAACCTTCAAAAGAAAAACCATCACAAAATATAGCATCGCTTTTGTATTGCAAAGGATTATGCTTCAAGTCAAGCAATTTGAGCAAATCGAAAATTTTCATGTGTTAAGACAATTGAATCCAATTGCTGACAAATTAGCAAAAAAAGGAACTATGCTAGAGCAAGGGTCCTTGGATATAGATAATAGGAAGATTATAAATTTTCCCTTACCATGAAATAACGAGCCATCCCCCTGGGCATAATTCAAATCGTAAAGGTAGTTTGATTTGAACACAAGGAAAAAATCTAGTTGTAGGAAATTATTTGTATAATCAAATGTGGTCTCAAAGGAATTAGGTGCACACATTGAAGCTTGCAAATAATTATTGGTGGCTCAAATTAATATCAAAATCATTAATATTAACAAGGTGGTACTCTTTTGAAAACAATTGTAACGTTTGGTAGTCAACTTGATCTCAACGCTCACACAAGTACCAACAAAATTTAATACTCGAGGCTGGGAATAGGAATATCAAGGTGAGAAGGGACCTTGTCCTTGCTATTGCATTAAATTTTTGGTACAATGGAACTACTTTCATTCCCCCTCCATGTAAATCAAAATTCATCACATTCTTGACGTAATCTAAATATGGATTCAACAATATTGTGATTAATGTTGTCAAGATGTCGGATCAGAGCCAAATTCGGCTATAATAGGGATGGTGATGCCATTGCCCACATTTTTATTTTTTTTGTTGTTGATAGCTCTAATAGGAGAGCCACTGTGGATGATTGATTGGGGAGAATCATATTACTTGGTGGCTTTCTTCTTTGAGCAGGCGTTGCAACAATTTGGAGTGCTCACATTTGTGGTCCACGAATTGGCTTCATAAGAGAAAAGAAGATTAGAACTACCATGCTAGAACTTGGTCCATAGAATTATTGGAATGAATAGGAGAAATGTTGGGTATCTGTTATATTCTTCCCACGACTAGCCCCACGCGTGAAGTCGGGGGGGGGAGGGGGGGCGGAGCCCTCCCTTCGTTGTGCTGGGAGAAGCGAGGAGGTCACAGGGGGGGAGACAGCCCCCCCATCGGGGGGTTTGAGGGTGGCAGTACCCCCCCTCTACAGGGTCTGGGGTAGCGGCCCAAGAAATTTTTTTTTTGACCCTATAACAGGTAGGTGAACCTACCTATGGTTTTGTGCATTGGTTTTTCACATGGTTTTTGGCATGATGGTTTTCTACCCTTGGTATCTTATAGATCCGATCAAGGGAACTACGATTATGTTCTAATCCAAGCTTAATGGATTGGGGTTTATGGATGCTTCGACACGTATATATATGCATTTTAAAATTGAAAGGAATATAATGAAAAATCAATGTGGTAGAACTGATTTTTGGATCCAGGGGAAAATAGCTATGAATTTGTTTTGTGTTTCTCACCATTTTATATTTTTTGTGTTTTAATAATTTGTTTGCAAGTAATTTCTGTACAGGGTTAAAACCTACATTTTGTATCGGAGCCATTTTGTCTTTAAGGGGACGCCTTTTCTTCTGAGGGGTTTTTCTTGGGCCTGTGGTAGACCCTGTTTAGTGGGAGAACTACGGGATTGATTCTTGTGGTGAAATAAGATGACGAGCAGTGGAAAGATAGAGATCAATAAATTTAATAGTCAGAGTTTTGAGTTGTGGAAAATCAAGATGGAGGATCTGCTGGTGGATAAAGATTAGTGTTGTATACATGGATGAGTATACTATATAATGGTCATGTTTTGGGCACTTTGGGGTATGTCACAGGGAAGTGCAGGAGGTGTGACAAAATACTGTGTAACGATGGACATGTTAAAAGTTTTCAACTAAATTATAATATCATTTTTCACCTTCCAAATATATGATAATTACCCTCATTGTTAATTCAATTATTATGATATATATAAAATAATAAAAAGAATAATACAAAAGTTCATTATTTCAATATTAATAATCAATATAATACAAGAGTTCATTATTTCAGTATTAATAATCTAATAATACAAAAGTTCATACAAAAGTTCAATATTTCAATATTAACAAGGACACATCCCCCATAGTCAAAAAATGATTTAGATGAGCACATTATACAAAACCTTTTCAATATAGTAGTTAAAATGGAGATTAATGATAAATTTATGTTTGTGAAACTGAAAGTTTGCAATTTATGAAGTTATCATAAGTTTGATATAAGCATAAAAACTTTGTAACTATACCTTTTAAGAAAGGTTATTTTTTTAAAGATAACTATTTATTAATACAAAAGTTCATTATTTCAATATTCATAATATAATAATACAAAAGTTCATGAAGGAATTCAATATTTCAATGTTAACAAGGACACATCGCCCATAGTCAAATAATAATTTAGATGAACACATGGTGCATAACCTTTTTAATATAATATTAAAATTGAGATTAACAATAAATTTATATTTGTGAAAGCGAAACTTTGTAATTTATTTCTTATATATTGCCATTTTATTTCTTATACAATCTCAATTATTAAAACACTATTTCTTTTACATAAGTATTTTAAATTTTTATATTAAAATAATAAATTTAATTATAAACATTTAGATTAATCATAAACTTTATATTATTCAACTTTAAATATAAATAATTCTTTTCAATTTCATTGTATTGCTTAATTATATGAATAAAACAAAACACTAATTTTAATTTTTAATTTTATTATTTTAACTTGCTCAACCTCTTTTGCCTCTATGTTATTTTTATTATTTTAAAGTCAAAATTATTTTTCTTAAGAAACATTGGTTTACCATGTAATAAAGTGTATATATAATCTTAATTTTTTTTTAAATAATTATGAATTTATAGTATTTTTTTCCCAATTGGAATTATTGATGATCGCTAATTGAACTTTAAATGTCATAAAGTTACAAGTAGTTATCATTAAAAAAATAGTATTTCTTAGAAGGTATAGTTACAAAGTTTTTATGTTTATCTCAAGGTTATTATAACTTCAATATAGTTACAATGTTTTATGATTATATGAAACTTATGATACCACTTGTAACAACTAAACCATCTGACATTAAAAAAATTTATTTTACTACACCTACTTGTTAATTCACGTTAACTCTTGGTAAGATCTTTTGTCACCTATTCATACATTTATTTCATTTACGGAATTACATAAATGTTTAATGAAAATATTACAATGTGATTTGATTTCATTCACAAACATTAGACCCCTCCATGTGGCGGGATTCAATGCACCATGACAACATTTAATAGGATGGATGGTTCTCAAGAATACCCTTATGCTCTCTAGGTGTAACCCATTAGGTCTGACACTCAATAGCCATCCTATGGTTGACCCACCTCTAAGGAACCTGACGGCTCAGGTGCTCTAGTGCATGAATACACCTACTTGTTAATCCATGCTAACTCTTGGTAAGATCTTATGTCGCCTATTCGTACAATGATTTCATTTATGGAATTACATAAATGTTTAATGGAAATATTACAATGTGATTTGATTTCATTCACAAGCCTTGGATCCTTCCCTGCAGTAGGATTCGATGCACCACAAAAACATTTAATAGGATGGATGGTTCTTGAGACCACCCTTATTTTATTCAGGTGTAACCCATTAGGTCTGACACTTAGAAGCCATCCTACAGTTGATCTACCTCCAAGGAGTATGATGGCTCAAGTGCTCCAGTGCATAGTTAAGGTAACTACCAAAGGGTGAAAGGGTGAGAATGGTAATTTGTTGCTTCATTGCATCGAGAGGGAAGCTCTACAACTCCCTTCAACCTCTGCCTCCTGCAATCACATCTTAGTCTATTTGCTACCATAGTCATCCACAGGTGTTCTTTTAATGGTCCTCCTTCAAGTTTCCTTGATGGCCGACACCGCTCACCATGTTGTTCCTGAGGTATATTTTGCGAAGGGTTACTCTCGATTCCTTTTCCCACCGCAATATCTCCATCTTACCCATGAAGGGTGACCACAAATTCGATGGGTTAGGGATTTGTTTGCTTGAGATGGTGGCTACCTTTCTCACAACAAGTTCGGGTAAGGGTATTTTCCTTTACTGTATCAAAGTTACATATTTACTGTCATTTCCTTTTTCATGCAACACTTGACCCTTGTTACACTTTGTGGAAAGTAGCTCAGTTTCTCTCCTTGTGGGTGGTAATGGAGGACAATGACGAGTTTTGACAGTGACCAAACTCGAGGGTCTACCAGGTTGGTTTCTGGCTAAACTACCCTTAGAAGTGTTAAGATAATTCCTCTGGTCTTCGACTGAGAAATGTTATCGCTGGATTCGAAGTGCTTGGCTCATTCTGGAACACTCTTCTCTATGTTGGTTGTTTTATTAAATTATATGTAACTCAACTTTAAGTTTTAGATAAAAGTAATTTGCTCCTAGTTACAGGTCATGGTCTATTCCAAGCTATAATATGGTATAGTTTTGTGGAAAGAACACTTTTTATTTATGAAAACAATATATGTCTCTGTATGTTATGGGTTCGTATAGTCTGCAATTAATAGTTTTGTAATTTTATGGAAATTGTTTTCACTATGCTAATCTCCCTTTCCAGGTTAGGATACCCCTATTGGAATAATGTTTTTCTTAATAGTTAAAGTGGCAGGTTCTTGAATGCTTATTTTATACTTGTAAAAGGAATTGTCTATAGCCCTATAGGAAGGGCGTGATTTAATTGTTGTACAATTTTTACAGGAAACTTAAATCTTGTTGTGATAAAAGAAGAAGCCATATTATTATGTGATGTTTGACTCAGCTAGAAGTTTTGTGATTACTGTATGAAATAGTAAATCATGCAAAATTACTTTGCTATGAATTATTTACTGCCTCGAAGTAAATACTGTGTGAAACTTTGCTCATTTCAGCAAAGAGAAAAGTAAGGAACGGGAAAAACCTCATCATATGTGAAATGAAATAATATAATGAAAATAACAACTAAAGGAAAGTGAAAGGTTCTTCTCTTTTGAAATTCTTTATTGTTTGTTAATTACTAAAAGAAAACAAGAGACTTAACTAAGTAGTGGATGGGATATTACTTCAATTTTTGCGAGTGCAAACATGTCATAGTATAGGTTAATGTGAGAGAATGACATTAGGTCGTTGCAGTTGAAGAGTTACTTATTGTAGGGTATCAGAAGAGGGAACCCTCATCCGTTAATGGAGAAAAGGGTTGGCATTCTAGTAATTAGTATATGAAATAAAAACAATAAGAATAACTCGTAAAGAAAGGTTCATGCAACTGATTATGCTACCTAGGTTAGCTAGATGCCAAGCTATTTCAGTAGCCTCCCAACAATCCCAGATCAGAGACCAATTCTAAGTGTGAGATAAGCCTTTAAAAAAGTTGACAAATTAAATGGTGCACCGTTAAGCCACAGTTATTGTAAGTGTCATATAAACATAAAAAATTGTCACTATATTGAAGTTACTTTGTAACTTTGTAACTATATTTCCACAAGCAAGGGTGCCTCCTGGATAGCTTCGGCACTCCAGGTGTGGTACTTATGTAAACTCTTGCTCGCAATAAGGGGTTCTTAATTTTCAGCTTCTCATTAACGGAAGTAGCAGGGATACAGACGTTATGGTTTGGTTTTTAATGTTTTGTAATTATTATATTTTTAAAGGCTTATGTAAGATCAACTGAGACTCCTAATTACATTTTGGAGATGGTTCTTCTGTGAAGAAACCGGTTTTTTCATTTGCACTAATATTGTTATTCTGTGAAAATATTATTATATTCCTACGCACATAATGTTTATGGTTTCTTATTTTGAATATATGTATACTTTTCTTTAATTTTTTTATAATTCGTTGCTTGAATTCTTTGCATTTGGGGTTCCTTTAGTTAGGACCATCGTGGAGAGTTGAAGGTATTTGATCGACACTGTTAGCTTACCTAAGTTATTTTATAGACTTTAAAACATGACTTATCTTTGAAAATATACATATACCTCCTCATAATTACTAACCAATTATTTTGTATGTTTTTTTTAATAATAACAAAAAGTTAATTCACATTAACAACTAGTGCACTAAAGATCTAGTCTTATCTTATAGAGTTAGTCGTTATAGCATACTATAGCTTCAATCCACTTAGGCATGACCCTCAATCATTCCTACATGTAGGCATGACCCTCTTCGCCTCAGAACACGAGTTCCTACAACACCTGCCCATCACCACATGTCAGATATAGGAGAGGAGTCCTACAAAAGGGAAGCCTTGTCAAGCAGAACCAATCAGAGCTAGAAGCACTCTAATCAAAACCCTAGTGCATTGTAGGATGTGCTTTAGTGGATGCATTATTTCACAGCGAATAAGAATGGACATTATCATTTTGATTTAGTTTACTATTATAATTTACAACACTTGTTATAATCATTACCATTCAACTATTCAACTATTTATGTATCTAATCTTGTGTTATATCTTCAATTAAAACTTTACATAGGAATTACGAGGAAATTCATACTTTCAATATAAAATGTCGTTCATTTTTCTCACTCGTTTGAAAAGAGACGACCACTCTAGTATTCCTCTACAATGCCAAACTTACGAATCACACCTCACCCATGCAATTATATTGTGGCAGCAAAGTCCAACAAACAAGAACTCAACAACCCAACCTTCCATAAAATATGAAATTCTGCAAGAATGCAAGTGGTCTCTGCATCCACGATGATGGCAACCATTTTGCAATCCACCCCCACCCCACCCGTTTTAGCATCCATTTCTAGAAATAATAATTAGTAAAGACAAGTACAAGTAGTCATTAACCTTTACGAATTATTTTTTTAACTTTTAATAATTTTTACCATAGTAAATTACTTTTAATAATTTACTTGTAACATAGTAAATTAATTTTTTAAAGGCTAAGCGTACCTCGAATGCTTTACAAGAGGAAATTGTAGCTTCGAATAAGGAAAAAGGTTGTTTATTTGACCATGGTCATGGAATTCATGGAAGCCAAATATAGTAAGATTCGTTTCAAAATAACTTTTCAGGGATTTTCGTTATAAAAAACACAGTAACATTTAACTTTAACATGTTCTTTTTAACTTTGAATAACTTTTACCATAGTAAATTACTTTTAATAATAGTAAATTAATAATACAGTAACATTTAACTTTAATATGTTCTCTTTAACTTTGAATAAATTTTATTCGAGTTCGGTCAAGTAAAATTATGGCTTGGAATAACGAAAAATGTTGTTTATTCATCGACTAAATTTTGCAGTCGTTAAAAATTATAAAAGTGAAATTAGCTTTTACAAAATATTCATGAACTAACTTTGACAATGTGTTAACTTTGTCACCAACACTTCCAGACTAAATCTTGCCACCTGTTTCGTCCTTTGATTTTCCCTTTTCGTAGTCGTTGATTAAACACTCAGATGAAGAATATGCCAGGCATATTCGATCTTCATCAAATCTGTTTATCAATTATCAATACAAAACAAAATTCAACCAACCCTCTTCCACAAAAAGTTCACATATATACGCCTATCCGCGAATTAGGTGGATGGTAGGGATTTAGGAATATTTTTAATAGTAGTCAGTAGTCAATATAGAGGGTTGAGATTTATATCAAAATTATTTATGCTCTTTTTCTCTTTAATTTAGTTATAAAATTATCATATACACAAGTGTCACTAACTCTTCTTGCATTGTTGCTTTATTAGTCCCTGCCTGGGACTAATAGCGATCGATAGATCGTTGACTAGCAATTAATTAACTTTGACTAAATAAAATTTTCGGTACATGTCAAGTTTAAACCAATGTTTGAAATAAAATTTTCTGCTCATATGCTTGCAAACAAACTTTTATCCAAACTTTCAACTTGCACCTCTTATTGCCGGAGAGACTGCATGATTTTGATGAAACTTAGGATAATCTGTTTGAAATTTAACAAATGCATATTTTGATGAAACTTAGGATAGTCACTTTGAAATTTCAAAAATGCATTAAAGTTTCAACGCTATACCTGTGGCTTATTGGAGCCATCTGTCCCCTGTGTCAAACATTTGTCTGTGACGATTTGCATGTTGGTGGCATGTGGCTGTTTGCATGGTGGCCAGCTGGTGACAAGGTACCTATATCCAACTGCTGGGATTGATCGAGGCGGTTTCGTAACTAATCTCTTCGCTGCGCACGAGCTGAGGTTTCATTGTGCCTACGAATTTTTCTCCTCGAAGCTCTGCAACTTCCATGGCGGCCTCTCATTATCATCCTGGAGGGAGGACATGCTTCCAGCCTCGCAACAGGTAGCACTCTGAAATTTTTCTTGTTTTCTACGATTTGTTGGCACACAATGTTCATTCAGCCTACTGCACTCCTTAATAATGTAGGTGACTCTTAACACCATGAAATGTGCGGCCATACGTTGAGTTGAAGGTGTACTCAAGTTTGCAGACTTCCCCTCTCATCCCGAGAAGGAATCAAGTCTGGAAAGGGGTTCCTTACGGTTTTTACTTTCGCAACAAGGGTTTCACTTGTCTCAATTTCACCTGCAATCTCCAGGACTGCATGGTCGGAGCA
Source organism: Pinus taeda (assembly GCA_000404065.3). NCBI lineage: Eukaryota > Viridiplantae > Streptophyta > Pinopsida > Pinales > Pinaceae > Pinus > Pinus taeda. The sequence continues at coordinate 76,037 of APFE031028500.1, read as the reverse complement.
ATGTCGACCACTTGCGAAGTGCTAAGGTGATGGTTTGTAATTATTATGAAATTGTTGCTATATTCTTTACTGCATAATGGTAACCCAACTGACAAACTGCAACGATGTTAACTACAGTCATCCCTCCTTGGGTGTGAGCCACGGTCCCTCGTGTAACAACAGGTAAGCATCGACTCTTAAACCCTCTTGTCCAATTTGGTCCTTCTATTGCATTGTTCATTAATTTTAACCCATCTTCGTTTGCAATTTTTCCTCATCATTTCAAAGGCTTTAAAATTTGCTTATTAGCTTTTGGGGTACATACTTGCCTGGGATATCACCATTGAAACCCCGCTGAAGCTTTTCATTAAACCCTTTTCTTCTCGGTTTCAGGTATTTCAACTATTTCATGAACTCCCAAATTTCAGATATTCGACCGTGCGCGTTCTTAAATTTTTTTCCGTTAGTTTTTTTTTGTTTTGTTAATCCTGGGTTGCTAGAGTGGCATCAGCTCCGCGAGTAAAAAAAGATCAATGGAGGATGTGACTTATCCTTCCGAAGAATTTCGGGTAAGCAGTCAAAGAGGAAGCGCTGGTACGATTTTGAAAATTTCCGTGGAGAATTTCATGTGCCACAACAGTCTAAAGATCGAATTCAGTGAATGGGTTAATTTTATCACCGGCCAGAACAGGAGTATGTGTGAAGAAACTGTTATACTATATTTAGTTCATGTGGATTTATTATTTAATAGTTGTAAAAAGATAATTTTGTTGCTTTTTTTCTTTGAAAATTTCAATTTATTAAAATGTCGTGGCAGGTGGGAAGAGCGCGATATTAACTGCAAAATGCGTTGCATTTGGCATAAGGGTTACCATGCTCAAATTCTGGGTACATTGAGGGCTATGTCGTCGTTTCCGTTTAACACAACTTATTTTCCCAAGTTCTTTTCTCGCTCCGCTCCATCACCAGAATAGTCGGAACGAGATCTTAAGTTATATGGTCATGGCTATTTTTGTTAGTTTTCTTAGTTTTTGTTTAAGTAAATAGTTTTGTCGGATGGTATCTATGCATCCCACCGGTTGTAGTCTTACGAACCATTAAATTGTCTGAAGAATTTCTTTTCTTTTTGGTTTAACTTACACAGGACTGTAATTTATCTTTTATAGGGGTTCGGCATAATATTACGACCCCAGTTTGTATCTAGACCCAGACCCACAGCGAGTTAATTAACTAAATGCAATTTTGTTTTCTATGGTTCACTTATTTGAATATTTTGGTGGTTATCTGATAGCGTTGCTTCCCTCTCTCAATATTTTGTTATGCTGTAATTTAGTTTGGATTATGTCCACATTACTCTTAAGGGTTGTAATCAAGTTTAGATATGTAGAATCCATATCAGAACTGTCACCATGGTTGACCTCACGGTTGGCCGGGAGACTTAATCTGGTGTGTTGTTTTTCAGATGAATCACCTATGAATTCGATATCTTTGAAGGAGCAGGTAATGAGATGGTTGAACCTAGGGAATTAGGTTGGAATTGTGTGAGAACATGGTTGGAGAGTCGGGTAGTAGAAAGACTAGTACTTGAGAAAAGGGCAAGTGGTCGTATATCCTTCAAAGGGCAGGTGGTGGTATATCCTTCAGAGTGACGTGTTGGACATTCCTACACGCATGATAATACACCCATTTCCATCAATGCCACTTGTTGTGTTCTTGAAGTGCAATACTTTGAATGTTGTGTCCCATGCCAATGTGATGGTGGTGGAAACTTGGATTCATAGCACGCTAATGGCCTCCTTGGTAATTACAATGTTTAACTTCTTATTAAACGAACAAAATTATAATTATAGCTTTCAGGTGAGTTGACCAACTAAATCATTATATGGTTAATTGAAAGTCTACTTTTTTCCTTATCATAAATTTGGTCAAAGTGAAAGATCTATTTTCAAAGTTAATAATTTTATATAATGTTGTTGTTAATGAATTTGGTGAAAGTGAAAGATCTATTTTCAAAGTTAATAATTTTATATAATGTTGTTGTTAATGTGAGAGCAGAGCATTGTTTTTTAGATTTTGGTGGAAGATTTATCTTTTTAAGTAGAGAATGTAATAAAATGTTATTATTAGTTTGAGTTGAGAATAGTTTCCCACTACCTAATTATTTTCAAAGTTAATAATTTTATATAATGTTGTTGTTAATGTGAGAGCGGAGCATTTTTTTTTAGATTTTGGTGGAATATTTATCTTTTAAGTGGAGAATGTAATAAAAAGTTATTATTAGTTTGAGTTGAGAATAGTTTCCCACTACCTAATTATTATTGCATTGTTTTATTTTTCCATTTTATTTTACTTAAATTATATTTTAAATATATAAATTTATTTAATTATTTCGAAAGAAATTAAAATATTTAAAAAATAAATAATTCTTCATAATTAAAATTTACAATTCTAATTATTATTATAAAATTTTGCATTAGAGTTTACATAAAATAAATGAGAAAAACATACTTTAATAAATCAATAAATAAAACAAACAATATTGCATTTGCCTTAAGTTTTTCTCTCATTAGATTACATTTTTCCCGCCTATTTTATTTTATTTTTTTCATTTGTGTTTCGCTTTCCCTCTTCATCTCCTTTTCTTAGTATCCTCCAAAGTTTGAAAATTTATTTGATTTATAATGAGGTTCCCTCCAACTTAAAACAATAACTTTATTTTACTTACTTTGCACATAACTTGAAAAAGAAAATTAAAATTTATTTAATTTATAATGAGGTTCCCTCCAACTTAAAACAATAACTTTATTTTACTTACTTTGCACATAACTTGAAAAAGAAAATTATTGAATAATTATTCTTGGATAAAATTTAATTGATAACATAATTTTACAATTTTCATTCAAAGTAAAATTTTGGACGAATAGACAAAGTAATAGATAAACTAAGCTTTTACATCATTAATATGATGTGAAAAACATTAAATAGATATAAATAGATTTTCGAAAAAAGTGCACAAATGAACTGCTAACAATGATTTAACATCTAACAATACCTTAACAACACACCTCTTCACTATCTATCCAAGACACCATGCACATAATGTGAATGCTTCTTGAATTCCTATTAATTACTAGTTTTTTAAACATTTTTTAAGTTTTGTCAAATTATATATTCATCTCATTTGTATGTAAAAAAAAAATAATTATTGAATATTTTAAATCTCCCTATTTCCATTGATACCTTGCGTAAATTATCGAGCCACAGGTAATCCTGTGGAATCCATGAATTTTGGAACAGGAAATCATACTTCAAAAATGGTCCTGCTGTGGTTACCTCGTGCAACTTACTGAACTGCTGGTGATAATCCTGTGGAATCAATAAATTTTGGAACAAGCGATCACACTTAAAAGGATAGCTAGCTTGTAACAAGGGTTCATGAATACTGGCATTTGACCTCTGCAAATTTGGACACCTATATTGAAAAACTTTGATGAACACATCTGGCTTTGCAATTTTTGTGTTGCGTGCAGAAATTTCTTACCTAACAAATACAAAGAAAATTGTGAGATCTTATGCATGTTACTTGTGTTGCACATCCATGAAACATTCAGACACATCAGGTAATCTCAAATCTCGAGCGTAAATAAGTAATAGAAAACAAGAATAAAATGAAACAAAAGTGGGACACGAAAGTCAAGGTGAAGGCCCACTAACCGACCTGGGGAGACAATATATTCTCAAATGCGATATGAAACTTTAATCACTAGTCGAAGCAAATAAGATCTTCAGATTAGTGTATAGCACATC
>APFE031028500.1:52740-69454 GCA_000404065.3 Pinus taeda | reverse complement strand
ACCTCATCTAGTGAATTATGAAGATTTGACAAAGTGACCTAGAATTCCCTTGGTAGAGAGTATAGTTTGATCCAAAATTGGGCATGCATAAAGCTTTATTTATTTGGACAAAAGAATTCAATCCAAAAACATAGGTAAAGTCCTATAAAATTGAAGAAATATGGACCTCCTTCAAATACCTATGTTCAGTTCTCAAGATTAGTAAAGATCACATTAAAGAATCCTTTGGCCCCTATTTTCATATCTATTTATCCTTTAAGCTTCCATTTGCTTGAATCAAATTGACTGGAAAACAACGGCCTAATCTCCTAGCTTGTCATGTTGCACTTGCCAACAAATTTGTGGAATTGTAAGGAGGAGCATTGATGTTTCAGAGTTATTGTCGAAAGATTGTTTTCCCCCATCTCCATTTGTGATGCCACTTGGGTTGGCATCACTCGAGACTACATTGTAGGAGGATAATGGGAGGCCACTTTTTCCACCTAATGCATAAAGTAAACCAGGACTAGAGATAGATGGAGGAGAACCCTAACTACAAAATTTCCAAACCCTAAATCATATATTAATTATTTTTATAAATAATAATAATTTAAAATAAAGTTACAATTCAGTTAATTTTTATGATTTTATAAATCTTGGTAATGTGACAATAAATTATAAAATAAGTGTCTTGATACCTACTATGAATTGATTCCTATATATATTTACCACTCATTTAATTTATAAGGTTGTTGTAGTAACTATTCTTAAACCAAATTAAGAGTTCAATTCTGATAAATTTTATCACCATATTTAAAAAATTACAAATTTACAAACAATATTTACCAATAATAATTAATAATTACTATTATACTATAGATTATTATTATTATATAAAAATTTCCTCATATATAAATTAATATTATTGACTTTAAAAATGTCTTTAAATTTTAAGGTAATATATTTGAAACACATTATATTCTATTTATATAATAAAAAGAAAAAAATTAGTTTCAAAAACAACATAGAGCATAACGTTTGAAAACGGGAGTTATATTATTTTTAAAATTTTCTTTTTTAAAAAGTTACTAAATACGTTGTTGAAAACTCTAGATTTTGTATGTAATTGAGGTGCATGGCATAGTGGCCGGGGAAGTCGGTTTCACCCACTCAGAACCACGTTTGATTCTGCGGCGCAGCATTGCTGGCGCAATTTCGACTCCGTTGATTTGATCGTTGTCGGTTAATGATGGAGGCTTGATGTGATTGTATATGTGTATAATATGATTGTAATGTGATTTTCCAGATGAAAAAAAGAAAACTCTAGATTTTGTAACCTTTCTCAATAGCATATCTAAGAAATTATTTGTTAAATTAAATTGGTATAATCTTAATTTATGATTTTGAAATTTATATAAATATTTTATGTAATTTTTTTAAAAATTTTAGTAATTTTTTTCTTTCTTTTTCTTTAAAATTAGGTAATTATTTTATATTAATTTAGAAAAGAAAATATATGTAACAAAGGTCATGTATAAGTTATTGTCTTACCAGATAAGAAACCATACCAGTACTATAAGTTATTGTCCTACCACATAAGAAACCAGACGAATAGTAGACACTCAAAATTTAGTTATTGTCCTACCACATAAGAAACCAGACGAGTAGTAGACACTCAAAATTTTCAACATTGTATATTTTTTTAGCATTTGAGACTATCATCTAAAATAAAATCATAACTAATTAAAATATATTGTTTGATCCGTAAATATAAACATAAACCTAATAATATCATGTACCACAATTAAAAATTGAAAATCAATAAACGGATCTTAATCAAGCCACATTCTTATCCTCATATATATTAGGATAATCAAAATATACACGTCACAGCGCTTCATATCTAAAATACCGGCTTCGAAAGGTCTCTTGTTTCAGGGCGATATTAACGTTATACAAACACGATAAACATGCTATAGAATGTCTGTCTGTCTGTCTCACTTATTTTATTGAAATGAAGGAAAACACAGTTGGTAACGTCAATATAAATTCAGAGTACGGAGAGTCGAGGAGTTGGCACAGCCACGAGTTCATGCGCCCGGGGCAGTGTCAGTCCATTAAACCTCTCACTCATATCCAACTCCTCCTGCCCATTCATTTTCTCCGGGAGCCTCCAGTTGAAACAGTGCAGCAACTGCGCCATCCCAAACTCTACAACAAGCATTCCCAGTTGCTGTCCGGGGCATCCTCTCCTTCCCGCTCCAAATGGAATCCACTCAAAGTTCTGCACATTTACATCCACCTCTGCCGCCTCAGTTTTTTCCATGAACCTCTCTGGCTTGAAACTTTCGGCATCCTCCCACGACTTTGGATTCCTCCCAATCGCCCAAAGGTTGAGCAGAACGCAAGTGCCACCAGGGATTTCATAGCCCGATACACTGCAATCCTCCAAAGATAAATGGGGAATGGCAAGAGGCCCCGGTGGATGGAGCCTAAGCGTTTCTTTAACGACAGCTTGTAAATAAACGAGAGACGGAAGATCAGATTCCTGTACCATACGCTCCATTCCAACCACGCGTTCAAGCTCCTCGTGAAGCTTCTTCAGCACTGGTGGGTTTCTCAGCACTTCGGACATTCCCCACTCTATCGCAATCGATGACGTGTCCGTTCCCGCGGCGAACATATCCTGCAAATACAATGTACATCATTTACCAACAATGTATAAATCTTTACTTTTTAAAAGTCACTGTAATTGAGTGTTTTAATGTGAAAAAACATTTTAACGCACGGCAATGACGCCTTTAATATGTTTTCGTTTAATTTGGAACTCCGTATCATTATCTGCGCAGATTGCCAGCAAAACGTCGACAAGATCAGGTGTGACGTTGGGGTCATTCCGCGCAATGTGTTCCTCTATCACATTGTTGAAGAAATGGTCTACCGTCTTGTGTATTTTCTTGAATCGCCGTCCCAAACCTTGCAAATCTAGCCACGCCAAGTATGGTATATAATCTGCGATATTGAAAGTACCGGCTAACAGAAAACTTTCTTTGATGCTTTCAATTAACTGTTGGTCCGAGTACTTTCTGCCGAAGGCCATCCTGCAGATAATAGAAGTCGCAAGTGTTGACACAGCTTTGCTAATGCTTACGGGAACATGAGAGCCCTCACTGTCTTCAATAATAGAACGAATCATACTACACACTTCCTCCTCTCTTATGAAGCGGAAGGAATCCAAGCGTTTGGAGCTGAGCAACTGTAAAACGCAGATCTTACGCATTTGTCTCCAGTAAGCACCATATGGAGCATAGCCCACGTTTGAGAAATTATACGACAAATACTTAGCAGCCATGGATTGAGGTCTGCCAGCGAAAAGGCGATCATTATTCTTGAGAAATTCCTTGGCCATATCTGCGGAGGAGACAACTAGGGTGAGGGCAGAGGACCCCAGGCGCAGAGACATGAGAGGCCCGCATTTGAGAGAGAGAGTTGCTAGGGCTTGGTGTGGAAGGCGTCCGAGCAGGAGGTGTAGGTTTCCAACGATCGGCAACGGAAATGGCCCCGGTGGCAACCTCCGCTTTCTCACTTGGAACAAGAAACTCCATGACACCACTAATGTAACTAGGATAGCAGCGGCAAACTTGATGTAAAACTCGGCACATTCCAGCATTAGGCGCTCAGAATACAACAAATTAGCCATTGTTAGCAACTTAGCCACCCACAACGAATGAGGTACTCCTCAGGCTCGTCACATCTATATATAACAAGAATTGGATCGGGGACTCTTCAGTTTCTCCGAAAGTACACTGTAAAATGATGTGATTGACCGTAACTCTGCACCTGTAAACCAGTAGGAGGAACCGCATTTTCAAATAAATAAATAAATGTAACTAACCTCGTACGTCTCCATACGCACACATTTCCCAATAAAAAGGCGTGACGACCTTCATAAAATTAATGATCTTCTGTTCACTAATAAGCACACATTAAACCCTTACATGCATAGACATGTATTTGAATTATAAAAACACCAACAAAAATATAAATACATCAGTATGTGGTATTGAGAACCCTTTAAAAATTCAAAGTAAAGAGGACAACAACAGAGCGTGGGATGTCACTTTGTCTTTATCTTTAAAGATAAGAAAACCAACTACTTACCTTCAAGTTTTAAGCTTCCTACTGACAGCATTACCGAACAGAAATTCACAGTAAAGCTTCCTACTGACAGCATTACCGAACAGAAATTCACAGTAAAGAGGACAACAGCAGAGCGTGGGATGTCACTTTGTCTTTAACTTTAGAGATAAGAAAACCAACTACTTACCTTCAAGTTTTACGCTTCCTACTGACAGCATTACCGAACAGTGGAGAGGAACCCATCAACCATCTCATCCAGTCTTTGTCTTCTCTTTAAAGGCGATAAAACCAAACATGAGCTGCTACCTTCACTTTTTAACGGAAACCAATCACGTGGCCGTTGATATTTTATTGGTGGCTTTCTTCCAATCACACCAAGAGAACGTTGGAAATGGTATGCAGCAGCTGCTTATTTTGTCACAATCCACACTCCATAATCCAGGACAGTCCCTTAGTTCGGCGGTCTATGTTTATGATAACTACTTACTGACTATCAACAGCAACCTCACATTCACGTTATTGGCCTGTTCAGGTCGGTGGACATCTTATTATTATTGAGGGTGGTATATTATATTTATATATATGAATGAATTAAATAAAAAGTAAAATTAAAATTTCATGTTAAATTTAATTTATTTAATTAAAAGGGTTTAATTTAAAAATGTTTTATAAAAAAATAATATATAAATTAGAATTAAATAAGTAAATCTTAAATTTTAAATTGATTTTTAAAATAAAATAAATAAACCTGTACATATTAAGTATTTATTTTTATTTATCTCGGAGAAAAAAATTATTTATAAGATTTTTATAGAAAAAATTATCAATCTCATGTTTATACATACTATTATGTAAAACCATCATAAATAATTATTTTAAAAATTATAAAAATAAAAATATAAAAATTAAGACATTCAGTACATAAACTTATAAATGTAACTAATTAATAGTTGTCTTATGAAATGATTAGATATTACTAACATAATTATATGATAATGAAATAAATTTTATATTAAAGAGTTGTGTAGTAAAGTAGAAATTGTATTAAAGGAGAAATTAAATGTAGAAAGTACATGTCATGAGAGTGTTGGAACAAAGTATTAGAATTGATGTTTTCCTTGTTTATCGTTGCTTCTAAGGTCTCTATTTTTTTAAGCATTTATATTCTAAATGATCCTTCACAGCCAAGCTTTGTCAAAAAATATTTTTAGCAAAAACTCAAATATTTGGAAAGCTCATCCAAATATGGAATAAGAATGAATTTGGGAACATCTTACACGATAAGTGAGCTCTTGAAGAATGTATCCAAGAAATGAAACAATAAGTCACCATGGATGATAGATCCAAAGACATTGTGGTAGAGGAAGCAACCCTCATCACTCATCAGAAAATATGATGAGGTTCTCTGGCATCAAGAATCACACATAAGATGGCTCAAAGAAGGTGAGAAAAATTATAAAATTTTCCCTTGCTCCATGCATAATCACAGAAGCAAAAAGAGAATCTCCTCCCTAAAAATTTCAGATATATGTTTGTTTCCTACCAACATCTCTTATTGGATTCTTTCCCCTTAAATCGTGAAGCAATTAGAACAATCACTTTTCCATCCCTACTTTAGTCATTTTGGAGCAAAATTAGGCTCTACTTCATTCTACTACCATAGAAGTAGAAGCAACCAACTTTGGAATGCTTAAAAGAAAAGGACTAGGGCCTAATGGCTTTACCTCTTATTTTTATGAGGCATGTTGGCCATTCATAAAACAAAATGTCTAGATAGTTGTTGAGGAAAGTTGATAAACAACATTTTCCCTACCTTCCTTGGATGTTACTCTTCATACCCTTTGCAAAAAAAATCTAATTTATAAGACCCTTATGGTTTTTGTCCTATTTCCCTGTACAACACTATCTACAAAATTATCTCTAAAGTCACTATCAATCATTTGAAACTCCTTCTTCCATCACTCATCTGTCCGAAGAAGATACGATATGTTGAATGAAGAAAATTTTTAGATGGGATAATAGTGAGCCAAGAGTTGGTTCATTCCCATCATCATTATAAAATATAGGTATGCTCATCACCCTCAATTTATCTACGGAATTTGATAAATTAAGCTAGTCTTACATTTCAAAAATCCTTAGCATGTTGGTTTCTCAGAAGCCTATATCATCTGGATTACTTCCATTGTCTCCTCTTCCTTTTTCTCCATATTAGTTAATGTCTCTCCTTCTAAGGCCTTTAACACACCTATAGGAATTCATCAAGGAAATCATATTTCCCTCTTTATCTTCAACCTTAGGGATGAAGGGTTGTGATGGGCCCCAAAACAAGTTGTTAATACTTGTGCTAGCAATGTTCTACACTTCTCCAACTTTAATGAGAAAGCTTCGCACCAAAAATTTATGGATGATACAATGCTCATGGGTATTCCAGCTATCTAAGAAGCATTGGTCTTTTGAAATTTCTTGGATGATTTCCTAGCTACCTTATGCATTTAGACAAATTCACAATATTCTGAGGTCTTCTTCTTGAATACTCCCCTTGCTATTAATTGTCATCTCAGTAATATATTGGGCTTAAAGAAAAGCACCTTACCCACTACCTATCTAGGCACCCATTTAGATCCCAATTCCATGTATACCAAATTTTGGTCTAACCTCATTCGATGTTTACCAAACAATTATATATATGGAACTTCTACTCAATTAACATATTTGACAGAACTATCCTCCTTAAACTTTTCGTGAATTTCTTACCCATGTATCTTCTCTCCTCCCTTATAGCTCCTAAAATCATCCTTCATCTAATTAGAGTCCTTGATTAAACATTCTTATGGGGAGAACTGAAAAAAGAGAAAAAAAAATGGGAACCGGTTACTTGGGGAAAGTATGTATCTCCAAAAAATCAGGGGTATTTGGCTTCCATGATCTAGAAACTCTGAACACTATCCTAGGATCCAACCTTTGGAGGTGTTGGCTACAAGAAGGTCAGAACTATTGGAAGAAAATATGGTCCAATAAATGAAACAAACACATTTCTAATGAATAGTGCATCTATAAAACTATATTTCCAAGAGGATCATCTATCCAGAATTTGGCTTGTAATGAAGAACTTTTTATACAATAGCATTGCTTCTAGGAAGTCAAGGATGAAATAAGTACTCACTTTTGGGATGATTCATGGCATCCATTTTTCAAACATTCTTCCTAAGTGCATCTTCAAGATATACACTATGCTATGGAGTCTCATGGAGGGGTTCTTGTGTTTGGTTACTGGAAAAACATCTCCCCATAGTCCAATTATCATAATGGAAATCTCCCTCCTCCTGGTACATCCCCTTATTAGCCCAAGCCCTTGAGCAGTTCAAGAAAACCTTTCAACAACAAAAAATCCACTTTTCTTAATATTTAAACAAACTTCATTAGGGATTTCGACCACAGGTTTCTTTCACCATTAAATAAGCTCCCCTTGTTGTGGCCAATAACACTCACATGCTGAATTAGTAGATATAGTCTATAATTTGGTGGAAAAATCTTTGGCCCAAGATAACTTATTTTCTGAGGCTTGCCCTCCATAGAAAAATGTTAACTTGGGGGAAACTTCTCTCCAGGGGTTATGATGATCTCTCACTCTATTTATTATGTTCAGCTAGTGAAGAAAACTATGAACATCTTTTCCACTCTTGTCTTATAGCTCAGGATATTGGAACCATTTCTTCAATCTCTTTAGACAACCTACCTGATTAGAGACAATTCCCATAGAATTGATCAATAATTGACCTCTTTCTTCATTCTACAATCCCATTTTCAATAGAGATTGGATTCTTGCAGCTGGATTTGTCCTATGGATTCTTTGGAAATAACATAATGAACATATCTTTCATAACTCTCGGGACTCCATCCTCTCTCTTTAGAATACCTGTCTTTGTAATCTCAAAGAAACCATGCTTATCTCTAATTGGTTAGCCTCAAATTGGAATTCTAAGACCCTGAGGCACTTATTCTTACTTCTCTCGATCTACCCTCTTCCCTTGCCCAACTCACATCTCCCCCTACCTCATTTACTCCCTCCCCCACCTCACACTAGTCTTTCCCTCCTAAATTTATCAAACTAAACATGGATGGAACCTCCAAGAGAAACATTGGTATTACACGTTACGAGGGAATATTTTTCTAAAAAGTAGTAGAAATATTCATCTATATTTTGGTTAAATTGGCCATAATAATAATAATGCAGCATAACTCAAAGCTCTTGAATTGTGGTCGAGGATTACCTCCACCTTCAATTTCTCTTGCCTTGTCCTCGAAGGTGACTCTTATCTTGTTACTTCTTTGGTTACTAAGCTCTTCTATGAATCCTCCTCTCTCAAAATCACCAAAATATGGAGACTTGAAAGCTTCCTGAATCTCATCAAACAACTCCTTCCTCAAAACTCTGTTGTCATCCCTCACTTATATGCAGATCATCTAATCAATTCACAAATCCATTAGCCAACAAAGGTTGTGCTACACTCTCTATGTTCAACGATTATCCTTGATCTTCCTTCCACCCTTCCCCACTAAAACATGAATGCTAGGAAGGAAAACTCAAGATATTAGTACCTTGATGTGGGTGGCAAGCAATGAAATAAATGGAGTTGGGCTATAGCTATGATTTCCTTTACTTCCATGCTCAATTTAACTTTCTTGTTATCATGGACTTTGTAGCTCGACAAGGTTGTTATTTTTGTCTCATGTTGCTAGTCTCCCCCGATTTGAGCAACAAATGGTTTTGGTCTATGTTTTTCAAGGACTCTCTTCTAATTTTTCAAGTTCTTAACTCTCTGCTTTAGTGCCTCTGGTTTGGTTTCCAAGTTGGGTGGCCAAAGGTGGTAAGTTTGCTAAACTAATGTAAATATTTTCTATCCCAATGCAAATATAGCTTATAAAAATAAAACACATACATTTGAAAGAAAACTCAACAAGAAAAATATAATAAAATAACAAAGCGGGAAGAGTTCAATGACACTTATGTACAAGATAGTTTTTATAATTAAATTAAAGATAAAATTGACATACACACTTTTGATATAAATCTCAACCCTCTATGTTCACTACCGACTACTATTAAAAATATTTCATGGATATTTCACAAATATTAAATCGCTACCATCCACTTAATAATTATTAAATCGCTACCATCCACTTAATAATTATAGTTAAATAACTTAAAATTATAATAGTCCCATTCCAAAATAAATGCACCTATTAACTAAATAAACACCCATATCACCATATCAGTGTAATTAATTTTTGTCATTACTGTGTTGGTTTACTAGTCATTTGATTTGTGACCAGCACATCAAGACAGTTCCATTTTTTATTTGTTCTTTTAATGTCTCGCCATTTTAGGAATTTGATTTGTTAAATCAGTGATATCGAAACAGTTTGTTTGGAATACAGTGCCACAATTTTATTTTTTTATTCTTTTAATGTCTCGCCATTTTAGGAATTTGATTTGTTATCAGCAATATCGAAACAGTTTGTTTTGGAATCGAGTGCCACATTTGTCCCAACTAGCTGCCCACCTTCTCTTATGCATGCACACAGCATTCCCAGTTCACCTATCTTACTCGCATCGTCTGATCAGAAGAGCTCAACTGACACCATTGCCATAACAGATGAAAAATAAAAGGAAAAGCATTATCATGGTTAACGTTTTCTATTGCAGCAGAAACTTTATTAGTAGAGACACAGCCACAAGATTCACAAATAACAACAATATCTGCAAAAGGATGCAATAACAAACAATCTGACCTCTTTTAATCTTTGATTTCAAACATGAAAATCACAAACAACATCAGTCATGGTCACAGCAATGTGCTCTTGCACTAAGAAATTTCACTGCAACTGACTATAACTTTTACGAGAATAACAAACAACATCAACTAAGCATAAGGCAATGTACTTATTGCACTAAGGAACTTCGCTGCAACTGATGGTCAATAAAAGTAATAAGTAGATGGAAATGGATGTGACTTCTTTATCTTAATTGTAGAGTTCAGGAAGATTTCAGAATCCGAGGACCTGATAGCTATCTAGCTAATATAAATTCAACACAAACGAAATGGCTTTCTACAAGCTATTAGTGCAACGAAGGCCTTGATCGCTCAATTTCTGCTCGATCTCTAAATAAATACGCTCCTCCATCTGTGGCGTGAAATGCTTCTTCCACTCGCCCACTTTGCCCTCGCGGAAGAAGAAGGCGTTTTTCATTCCGTATTTAAGCGTCCCCACTTTTCCTTTTCTGTTCACCTGCAGATTGCAGAGGGTATCGAAACTGCACTTTTCTGCAATTATCTGGGCGTTGTCTTCCAGAAGAGGAGAAGAGCAGCCCAAGAAAAGAGCCATTCTTTTAACCCATCCCACGCAATCGGCCTGCAGGTCCTCGTACGTCACAAACATCACCTGATTCGGATTGCGCCTGCTTTCATGCCAGTAACTCAGAACGTTCTCGGCAAAGGGGCCGCCATAGTAGAAGCCAGAGCAAAATGCATCAAACACCGTTTCCTTGCCGAGATCTCCGTCCAAATAATGAGACCCCGCTCCACGAAGTCTGGCGTAGAATTGCCAAAGGGAAACGAAGGAATCTCTGGGGTTGCGGGCAATGTAAACTATCTTGCAAGTCGGAGAAGATCTCACAAGAAGAGGCAGCGTATGGATTGGCAAATGTGTGTGGAACACACGCGGAGACGGAAAATCAGAGAAGCAGGAAATATCATACTGTTCGCTGTCACTTGAATTGAAGAGATAAGTTTCCATGGTTGGGACCAAAGCATGCGGATTTTTCTCATCCACACCAAATCTTTTCTCATCCGCACCAGAATTACCATTCGGGCCTGCTGGATGGTTGTTGCCCGGGGAAGCAAATTCCAACATGGTATACAGCAACGCCTTACCCCATGTGGTTCCAGTCTTTGGAAGGGAAGCGAAGAAAATGTCGTCAGGGCGTGGTTGAAATTCGTTTTGGATGAAATTCACTGCGGGGACTAAGTTGGCGTCAATCCAAACGCTGTGGTACTTTTGGAACCTCATCCCGCAGCTGGACACAATATTGGGATGAGACAATGACGGGTTTTCTGGTTCCATAATCGACTCTTCTTCTTCTGATGCCATTATCTCCGCCCCAGCTTCTTGCTGTTGATCTGTTATCATCGTCTCTGCCTCCTCTTCACGCTGCAGTTTTAGAGAATTGGAAGCAACTACAGCCATTGCCCTTTTCTTTTCTTGAATGAATGAATAAGGGTACAAGTAGAAATGCAGGGAAACGCAAAGTTCTTCTAACGAAATGACGATAGATTGGGAGTGTGGGAGTGTCTGCTATATATAAGTCTAAGAATTCCGGAAATTGGGAGAAGTCTATTGCCATCACGTGGCTACGGAGGGAGCAGCGAGAACTTGCAACTTGCAAGTCAAGCAAAAATCGTTCGAAAATCTCCCTCTTTGCTGATTCGAATGGCTATCCACCGATCCGACAAGACCAGTGTGAATGCGAGGTTGCTGTTGATAGTCAGTAAGTAGTTATGATAAAAGTGTACAGTCCAACTAAGGGTTGGCCTCAGCTTCATTGGTTAAGGACAGTAAACATCCTTAATGTCGGCGGGTTGAGTTGCTTCTAGCCGTTAAAGTCGAAAGTTGGAATAGAAAGTGCAAACCATGTGAAAGTTGGAAATTGTTGTCGTAAACATATTGAATTTGTCACAATGTAATGTAATTATTAATATTGAATTTATCATAATGAAAAGCTTTTAAAGGTATTATTAATGTTTGAATTTCCTCTTGCCTCTGGATCAGGTTAGCCATACACTTTTAATACTGTATTTTTGTAATAATTTAGAAAATATTATAATATGGAGAACTTTATCGGAAGAATATCGTTTTCAATTAATTTTTAATTACTCAATTGTTGAGTTTGAGTGGATTTGAAGGTTGAGAACATAATATTGAACTTTAAACATCTTTATTAACTTTTTAATCATTAAATTTTTAAAAGTTAAACCAATGAAACGAATTTCGCCTATGCCAATTTATATAATATTATTGATATTTAAACCTAAAATTATTCGAGTCACTATAAATTTTATATTTAATTTGTTTCTTTTTTTCATAATAAACAGATAAGTCTATAGAGGTGGAGGAATTGTCTAGATGGTCCAAAGTGGTTGGAAGCTTGGCAAAAAAAAAATCAACAAATCTTGCAGAAACAGAGTTTAAATCATGTTTTTCATGATGGAAACAGATTCAACACCATCATAAACCTCTGGGGCACACAAAATCTTGAAATTTGACAGCTATAACATCGATTTACAAAAAACCCTACCAAAATTTATCAAAATATTACTGGAATTTCTATAAATTTCAGGGAAAAAAACAAGTTGATTAGATTGAAAAAAAAAACAAATCGATTAGACTACCGCTAATAAACCGAAAACTATAAAGACATGCATTCAATAATGGTTTGTGGTGTGCCCAAAATCAAGAAAGGAAACACAAAAATCAAATAATGGTCTCTCCTTTCATACCCATAAACTTAAATAAAGAGATTGAACCATGATTCTAATCTGCCCATTCACATTTGGCACCATGAATTGAACTTTGAATTTTAGAGAGGGTAATGTTCCTGTCTTTTTGAAAATAGTATTTTGCATGGAGAATTTACATATGATTACTTGAATTTTTCGAAAAAAAATAATTCAATCAAATTGTTTGAATCATGTTTTTGATGGTTGAAATGGATTCAACACCATCATAAACCTCTAAGGCACCCAAAATCTTGAAATTTGATAGCTATAACATCGATTTACAAAAATCCCTGCCAAAATTTATCAAAATATTACTGGAATTTCTATAAATTTCAGGGAAAAAACAAGTTGATTAGAATATCGCTAATAAACAGAAAATTATAAAGACATACATTCAATAATGGTTTGTGGTGTGCCCAAAATCAACAAAGGAAACACAAAAAATCAAATAATGGTCTCTCCTTTCATACCCATAAACTTAAATAAAGAGATTGAACCATGATTCTAATCTACCCATTCACATTTGGTACCATGAATTGAGATTTGAATTTTAGAGAGGGTAATGTTATTGTCTTTTTGAAAATAGTATATTGCATGGAGAATTTACATATGATTACTCGAATTTTTTGAAAAAATAATGCAATTAAAGTGATTATATATTGACCCCAATTGGGGTGCGACGGGATAGGAGATCCCCATGCAGATCCTTCACATGTGTAAGAGGACGGAGGACAAGGCAGGTGGGAGGTCCACCCAAAGACCCCACACGTGCATGATATTAAGAACCTGGAGAGGAAGGAGACAAGTGGCAACTACCTTGGGAAGGAAAATGACAAAGAAAGGAGGTATACATGTAAGAAAGGTGGTGAGGGTCGCCATAGTTTGCATGCACATTCGGTGGAGGAGCTTGCCAGTGAGAGACGCAACTAGTAGCAGGGTGGTGGAATTCACCTGCTGAGAGATCGTCATCACCAGCAGGAAGAATCCACAAGCGCTTCAGCTAGATAGGGACACTCGCACATATTTCCGACCCTCCTTGTCCTAGATATGGAGCCTATGCTGCCATAAAGGAGGCTAGTTTGACAAAGATTAGTGATGGTTTCACATGTTTCTGGTGGAATTTGGTTTAGTTCACTACTGTTGATGTCTGACATTTTAATTTTAGTGTTATATGGCAATTTGTTTGCTAAAAAGGGCATGCATGGAGGGTTTGGGTCTGCTCTTGGCACTCGGGTTGTAAATTTTTCCCCTGCATTCGTCAAACACAGGTGTCTGCGACCTAGACGGGGTTGACGAAACCCTGAAAGCTTGCGGCCACCCAGAAAATTTATGGGCCAGATATGGAAGAATGAGGAGTATGGGCTTCAAACTACTGGTATGTTTGTTCAATCTACTATTGCCTAGTCTTTGGGTAATCTTCTGGTCTAGCAGGTTAGGAATGGATAGTCATGGCCCTCTCAAACCAGGGTGTCTAACTAATTGGTGATTGTTTGGATTCTAGGCAAACCTTTTGCTCAATGGGGCATGAAAGGGGATTCAGGGGACCCTAACCCCTAAGAAGTTATTAATTATGCAACGCCATAGTTAAATTCTTGGAGCCAAAGGCCTGGTAGGGTCGGGGGTAGAATGAATAGCCAGAGGAAGGGAATGCAATCAAACCTAGGCATGCCCTTTACTAACCTATCTGTCAATCCCGTCAAGGTCAGGTTTTCTCTTAATTTTAAGATCTAGAGGAGCATGAATGGTGAGCTATGGTCACCAAACCCTGGCGGGTCTGCCAATTTAGGTAGGGTCTTGTCTGCCACTTGCATCCCAATACCTCAATGTCCCAACACCTGTGAGTCTGTCAAGTTGGTCATGGCAAGGCTTAATCCAAGGAGCTAGAGGGCTAGCTGGACCGGAGGGAGAATTGTGAGCCAAAGGGAGGGAATTCACCTAAGTCTGGGTACAGAGAGGATGAAGGGCATTGATGTTGGGGTTGGGGGGAATTGGGTTTCACTCCTCAAACCAGGAAACATGAATCAGTAACTGTGGTCCATAGGGAATGGTTGGATGGAAACGTTGACATTTGGTTTGGTTTTAACTTTTCTGCGTACGCTACTCTTATAGGATCGTCTAATCTTCTTCTCCCTCCAACTCTGACACTTCCGCTTCAGGATAAGGCAAGAGTTTGGGAGTCCCTGTGGTTGAAGGAAACTCTGATCGAAGGCAGAAGTGGGACAAGGGAAAAGAGGGTGTTGTCACAACTGTAAACAAATTGACAACAAAAGGAAAACATCAATGGCCTCAACCAACAAGACCCAACGAAAGGGGGGGAGGGAGGAAACAAGGGAGGAATATATGCAAAACCTCATGCATACTTACAGTGGGGGAACTCTAGCATAGGTCAAGTCCCTAATTTCTTCATGGGAGGTGGAATTGAAAACCAAGGCTGTGACAAAGCCGCTTCCATGAAAGGATTGGGAACCCCTGCTTTTAGACTGAGGACACACCTGAGGTACGCAAACTCTCTTCAAATAGACAGAACATCACTACTTGGTCATGAAGAACTTATAAACAAAAGAAATGACAACAACCAGGTATTTGGAGGACTCACTGCAAACCCAGCAAGAGGGGCCTAGCTTTAAAGATATTCAAAGGCAGATCCAGGTAGTATAGGTGCAACAGTTCCACCAAAATGTCCGCTTAGGTTGCATGGAAAAACAAATTCAAAAACCTGCTATGGAATGAAATGCCAAAGTCGAGTGTTAAGGACCCGACTCCCAAAGAATGTCAGATGACTAAATACTAAGAAGTTAGGAAGTTATGAAATTTTTTGTTATTTTGTCACAATGATCTAGTTGGATAGCATTTACATTGACAGTAGTATGTTTAGACATATATTAGAGACAATAGCTTATTTAGCCTGGATGGACATGCTCAAAATGTTTAAGTTTTGGATGACATATGAAGTTGATCGGTGGCCAACAAACCTTGTTTCCTTCGGGCAAGTTGAGGCCACTGGACATAATTTGGTCACCTTCCTTATATATGATTAATACAAAAGAAAGGTATTTCCAAGCTTATAAAAAAAAATAGTGAGTATATATTGGAACATTCTAAATATCATGAAGATTTCGATAAATAGGCTCCAAGATTTTGAATTGCGATTTTGATGATATATTGAACAAATAGATATTTTGAAAACATTTTGACAAAGATAATGTTATTTAGATATTCAAGATCGTTTACTTTATAATATTATGATAAGATAACAATTTTTAAACTTAACATATTGTTTTATATATATATATATATATATATATATAAATATATTATATATACTATATATATAATAATATAATATATTATATATATATATATATATATATATAATATATAATATATCATTAAATTTATCATATAATAGGTTGATTTGTTTCTTTTCTAAGTTTGGCATGATTACATTTTTATCGTGTTCAATATATCATTCTAATGGGGACCGAGAATTGAACTAATAACTTCACATCAAAGAATGCCTTAACAAAAACTGGATTACTGTTTATCCAAAACCCATAGACATAATAGGTTTAATAAATTGTACATAATTTAATTCATAATATAATATATTATAATTTTTTAATAAAATGTAGATAATTTTATATAGTAATATGTAAATACTTTATTTAAAACATTAAAATTTAAAAAAAATAATTATTATTATTATATATTTTGTGATAAATATAGAATTATACTTTAAACACACATATAAATATGAAAGTGTATACATCAAAAGTTTTCATAATTTTTTTTATTAGTTATAATAATCTTTAGTTATAATTTTTATTAGTTGCTTTAATTGTCATTATAATTTTTAGTTTTATTATTATTATTTTTTTGTAAACTTGGTAGGACTCTCATTTTCATGCTTACATGTTCATGATTCACCCACCACGGGGGAGGGTAGCACAATATTTGAACCCAAGATGTCTGGTTCGGTGAGACTTCATTTCCACAGCCACTGTCACTTGAGCTACGCCAAGCGGACTTAGTTTTAT
>APFE031028500.1:35589-52720 GCA_000404065.3 Pinus taeda | reverse complement strand
TATTAAATAGTTTAATAATAATAAATGATTATTTTATAATTATTATATTCTCAAATTTATTATTTATCCATATTTTGTTATTATTATGATTAGCTTGTTACATGATTATTTTTTAGATCAATGCAATACTAATTTTTTATGGTCAAAATTTGGTAATTGTGCTTGATGGGGCCTGCGAAATAAACAAAATAGTGTATCTCACAACTATAAATGGTGTAAGGAACTTGTTCCTAATGAAATTTGTGAACATAAATATTCACAATTGCACCTAAAATTATATTTATAATAAAAAAATAAAGTTACTTAACAAAAGAAAATGAATTTCTAAATTTATCCATAACCATTATTTTAATATTTATTCTATAGGAAAAAAATCCTCAATTGGTATTTGAATATGTTGGAAGATAGACATCATGGATGGAAAAACAAGTGCTAGAGTTTGTCTCTTTTTCTACAATGCCAAACTCACCTTCATCAAGCTTCATCTCGTTCCAGGTGTGCTAAGTTATCAAAATCTTGGGGAGTTTGAGCTTCACCATGCATATGAATAAAGTTGTGGATGTTTTGAGGTTATCTCTATAGGGTTTCAACTGCCTTTAAGTAGTTGGGTGCCAAAAGGTCCATGAAGATAGTTGGGCTTTAGGTCCTGTGAGAGTCTCCTCTATCACGACCTCATCCATAATCGTTATCTACCTCCACAACTTTGGCCAACATATTTTCATCTATCTTGACACTACATTCTCAAATATGGCACAACCATGGCAGGAGAGGTTGATAGATTTTCAAGAAATATTTTTCCCCCATAATTTTTTATATTTTTTTTTATATATACTCACCTTGGTATCTATGGCATGTTACAACAATGGTGAAATGTCTCTCATATGCAATATTCCCAGGAAGTTGTGTGCAGGGGTTTGAGGATACAGGAACACTAGACGAGTGCAGTGGCTAGGGCTACCGAGAAGTTATCCAAAGAATCCATTCAGCTATAAGTGACATCGTTTGGCTTGGATTGCAATGGAGCCTTAAAAATAGTCAATATCCAGTGTCAAGTCATTATTCAAGGGGTTTTTGAGCCTGTGTGGACTCAAGGAGTGAGTAGGATGGAGTGTTGTGAAATGATTGTGAAAATTCCTGAACGAGATGTTCACCAAGGCAATGCGAGTACCCACAAAGTGTTTGTCAAAAATTTCTATCTTGATGAGGTTACTCTTCTACTTGTGGAGGATGTTGAAAGCTAAATCTCGATAATGAAGGATTTTGGGATTTTTCTTCTAAAAAATTCCCAATTTTTATCAAGTCCCTATGCATTATGGTAAAACAATAGCGTTTTTTTATTAAGTTCACTTCCAAAATTCAGGAGTGGAGAGGAATTCATGTGGGCTTAATGAGGCTC
This sequence comes from Pinus taeda, assembly GCA_000404065.3. Taxonomy (NCBI): domain Eukaryota; kingdom Viridiplantae; phylum Streptophyta; class Pinopsida; order Pinales; family Pinaceae; genus Pinus; species Pinus taeda. The sequence goes on along the minus strand of APFE031028500.1, from coordinate 51,324 downwards.
CTCTTAGAAGGTAGGTAGTTGAAAATGGAGAATTGTCTCAGAATCAAGAGAGATGCATCAATATCTCTCATTGGATGTCTAAATGGTGGTTCCAGGGGTAGAGAGGAAGCCACTGATTTGAAGCACAAATCCTTTAAGGATGCCCTTAACCCTGATTCTAGTTATCAAATTCCAAAAGAACTCTCAGGTCAAGATTTTGTGGTGGGAAAATCTACGGACACACTAAAGCTTTCAATGTGTTATTCTCTTGAAGATCCAGGTAACAGGTTACAAACAAAGGGTGATTATCTATCATTTTAATGGTTTTTGTCCCTAGTTATTTGTCCTCCATTATTGGGTTCACCAAAACTAGTCCTAGAATGTTGAGTTGCTTTTTTGTTCAAAATGTTTCTTTTTGTGGTGGTCTTTAAAACTATGGAAGATCGACATAAGGTTTTGGACAGGGACCCTAGTTTTGGGACTGAACTGGTCTTTAGTTTCAACCATGTGTTTTGGATTTTAATCTGAATAATATGAAATCTTCGGCCACTATAGTTTGGGTAAGGATCCCAAACTTACCTTTTCACTATATCATGTCAGAGATCCTACCAGATATCGAAAATTTAACAGGTAAATTCATTAAACTAGACTGCGAAATATTGGCTCAAGGGATCATCACTTTTTTCCAAATATGCATAGAAGTTGATCTTAGTGAAGGTTTATTAGACAAATTACCCTCACGCGTGAGGGAAAATAATTTCATCAACCTCTAGATTATGAAAAAACTAATTTCATGTGTAGAACATGTCAACAACCAGGGCACCTTTCGAATTCGTGTCCTTCTTCAAAAGAAGCATTCAACACCCAAGATCCAAAGAAACCCAATCGTGGATGGAAGGACCCAAACATTGCTTCAAGCTCCAAAAATTATGCAGATCATAAGAAGGATTGTGCTCAACAACATAAGTTATCATCTCACATCTCATCTTCTCTAGATTTGGTTCATTACCCAATAGCTTTATCTCTTCCCTCTGTAGAGGGTGCCCTTGTGAAAAAGGTTAAGTATAAGGATTCAACGATGATATTGTTGGCAATCAATGGGAAAATGCGCAACCATGAGTCCGACCACTCAGAAAATTAGAAGGAAATAATATTCAGAGTAGATTCATCAACTATAGAGATCCTTCAAACTATCAAGGATACAACTCCACCTTCAGTTATTATTGATAACCCTATAGGTTGGACCAATGTATGAAAGAGAATGGGTAAAAACAAAAAACCAATGAGTTAATCTCATATGTAACACCATCAGTGTAAAATATTTTTTCTAGTACTCTCGTATCTTGATGTAAAATGTTTTTTTGATATTAATTGAATTAAATTTACAAAAAAGAAAAAAAATATGTCATAGTCTTTATATTATTTATTTTTTATAAGATTTCGTTTCACATTTATCTACCTCACTATTTTTCTCAAGAGTTCTTACTTTATATAAGAAAAAAAAATGTAAAATGGATGTAGTAAACACAATCAACATTAATTTGCTTATCCCTTGCTCCGATGAAAAAATAGAGACTCAATCTGCTTGGTAGTTTGGCTATGCAACCAACAATCAAGCTGAAAACCTAGCTCTATGGCAAAGAATAGAACTAGAAATAGCCATAAAAAGGAAAAAGTCATAGTGATTGGAAACTCATTGATTTTTATTCAACAACCTTCAAAAGAAAAACCATCACAAAATATAGCATCGCTTTTGTATTGCAAAGGATTATGCTTCAAGTCAAGCAATTTGAGCAAATCGAAAATTTTCATATGTTAAGGCATTTGAATCCAATTGCTGACAAATTAGCAAACAAAGGAACTATGCTAGAGCAAGGGTCCTTGGATATAGATATTAGGAAGATTATAAATTTTCCCTTACGATGAAAATAACGAGCCATCCCCCTGGGCATAATTCAAATCGTAAAGGTAGTTTGAGTTGAACACAGGGAAAAAATCTAGTTGTAGGAAATTATTTGTATAATCAAATGTGGTCTCAAAGGAATTAGGTGCACACATTGAAGCTTGCAAATAATTATTGGTGGATCAAATTAATATCAAAAACATAAATATTAACAAGGTGGTTCTCTTTTGAAAACAATTGTAACGTTTGGTAGTCAACCGGATCTCAACGCTCACACAAGTACCAACAAAATTTAATACTCGAGGCTGGGAATAGGAATATCAAGGTGAGAAGGAACCTTGTCCTTGCTATTGCATTAAAATTTTGGTACAATGGAACTACTTTCATTCCCCCTGCATGTAAATCAAAATTCATCACATTCTTGACGTAATCTGAATATGGATTGAACAATATTATGATTAATGTTGTCAAGATGTCGGATCAGAGCCAGATTCGGCTATAATAGGGATGGTGATGCTATTGCCCACATTTTTATTTTTGGTTGTTGTTGATAGCTCTAATAGGAGAGCCACTGTGGATGATTGATTGGGGAGAATCATATTACTTGGTGGCTTTCTTCTTTGAGCAGGCGTTGCAACAATTTGGAGTGCTCACATTTGTGGTCCACGAATTGGCTTCATAAGAGAAAAGAAGATTAAAACTACCATGCTAGAACTTGGTCCATCGAATTATTGGAATGAATAGGAGAAATGTTGGGTATCTGTTATATTCTTTCCACGACTAGCCCCACGTGTGATGTCAGGGGAGAGAGGGGGGGGGGGGAGCCCTCCCTTCGTTGTGCTGGGAGAAGCGAGGGGGTCACAGGGAGGGAGACAGCCCCCCCATTGGGGGGTTTGAGGGTGGCAGTACCCCCCCTCTACGAGGTTTGGGGTAGCGGCCCAAGATTTTTTTTTTTTGACCCTATAACATGTAGGTGAACCTACCTATGGTTTTGTGCATTGGTTTTTCACATGGTTTTTGGCATGATGATTTTCTACCCATGGTATCTTATAGATCCGATCAAGGGAACTGCAATTATGTTCTAATCCAAGCTTAATGGATTGGGGTTTATGGATGCTTCGACACGTATATATATGCATTTTAACATTGAAAGGAATATAATGAAAAATCAATGTGGTAGAACTGATTTTTGGATCCAGGGGAAAATAACTATGAATTTGTTTTGTGTTTCTCACCATTTTATATTTTTTATGTTTTAAGAATTTGTTTGCAAGTAATTTATGTACAGGGTTAAAACCTACATTTTGTATCGAAGCCATTTCGCCTTTAAGGGGACGCCTTTTCTTCTGAGGGGTTTTTCTCGGGCCTGTGGTAAACCATGTTCAGTGGGAGAGCTACGGGATTGATTCTTGTGGTGAAATAAGATGACGAGCAGTGAAAATATAGAGATCGATAAATTTAATAGTCAGAGTTTTGAGTTGTGGTAAATCAATATGGAGGATCTGCTGGTGGATAAAGATTAGTGGATCGTCGTAGATCTGGGTACTAAACCAACGACAACGTCAAATGAAAATTGGATGAAGTTGGATCAGAAAGAAAAGAGCACAATACAGTTTTGTAACTCAAATTCAATATAGTTGAATGCATCAGGGGAAGCTAAGACGAAAGATTTGTGGGATAAGTTAAGGATTTTGTACCAACCATACTCTCTTCTAAACAAATTGTTCATACGGAAAAAGTTGTATAAGCTGAGGACGAAGGATGGAGACTCATTGACAAAGCATATGAACACCCTTTATACTATGGTAAGTCAATTTTTATCTGTTGATATAAAATTTTAGATGGAGATAAGTGTAACCATTTATTGTGTTATATACTAGATTTGTGGGATAGTTTAGTTGTTGCAATAGGTAGAAATACAAGTACCTTGAAGTTTGATTAAATAGTCTCATCCTTATTGTCGAATGAGATGAGATGAAAAAATATGGAGGGAAAAAATGGAGATTCCTTGTCTATGTGATAACAATCCCAGAACATAAATTAAAATAAGTCCTCGAGTGGGAGATCCAAATCTAGAGGGAGATATAAATCTCCAGGAAAACTAAGGTGTGCTGGAAATATGGAAAAGAAGGGCACTTCAAAAAGGATTGTAGATCTAAATATCCTTAGAAAGGAAATGGATCTGATGATGCTCCTTCTATAGAGGTGAAAACAACCTTAGATGAAGGTGGGGATGTGTACTTAGCTTATTCTTCAAGTACAAATGTAGATCATGAGGCATGGTTGATTGACTCAAGTGTATCCTTTCACTTCACTCCCCATAGAAAGTGGTTCATGCGAGTATCAAAAATATGATGGTGGTGATGTATTATTAGGGGATGACAGGAAAGCTAGAATCATCAATTGCGGAAAAGTCAAGTTGAAGTTACAAGGTGTAAGGATTATAACACTTCCATGTTGGGTCCCTATAATACTAGTGATTCCCCCATTACTATTGTAGTTGTATCCCTTATTAATATTGTTGTGCCCTTATTGTCCCCATATTGTTATTATTGTGCCCCATAGAATCCCTCTATTGTTAGTTTTGTGCCTTTGTATTATTATTGTTAGGTCGACTTGGTTATATTGTGACCCCTTAGACTCCTATATATAGAAAAGAGGTTTTGTCATTTGAATCATCCAAGAATTGTTCATTTGTGTAATGTAAAGGAGGTTGCCCCCCTGGAAGAGGCTGAATTCTAAGGCATTGGTCTATCTTTTCTATCTTTTTGTGAGTTGGTTTCATAACATTTGGTATCAGAGTTTTGGATTCTAGGGTTTCACTGCTCCAAACAGGTCATCGTGGCATTTGTGCTATAAATTGTTTCTGAGATGTTTCAGACACTAAAAATAAAACTCATTTGGACTGAAATCGTTCTAAACCTCGGGTCCAAATTTCAGAGCTTTTTGCACTATATTTACAGAGATATGATCTAAGGAAGTTGGTATTTTTGCAGACTCCTGAATTACATTCCAAACAAGTGACCTTGGGAAAATCGTCATAACTTTTATTTTGAGCATCAAATTGCAATTTCATTAGAAGTTATAGAAAGAGGACGGACTGTAGTTTCATGTATATATTTTTTAGACTCGAAGGTCAAAACAATGACATGTGGAACTTCATACAATTTCTCTCTTCTGAAAAGGTATATAATCAGGTCATCTTGGGAGATTGTGCATAACTCTTTCTTGGAGAATCTAAATTTGATCAGACTGGTGGCATTGGAAAGAGGACACATAGGGCTACTACAAGTCGTAACTTTAGAACTAGATGATTCGAAATTACAAAGATACATCAGATTCAGTATCGAGCTCCTACAAAGTGAAAAAAGGTGTGTAATTTTTTTAATTTTGCATAAGATTGGTTTGAAAAATTAGTTTAAAGGAATTAAAAGGGAATAGTGAAGAATTATTAACATTAATTAATGCCCCAAAGAAAGAAAATGGAAACACCTAGTAAGTAACCTGAAAGCTCTAGCATGACTTGTGAAGAAGAGGAAGAAATGCAACATGATATATCAAAATTACAAGACCAAGTACAACAAATTTCACTCTCACTAAAGGTAAATGAAGCCAAGATGAATGACGTGGAAGCTAAGATGGAAGCTAAGATGAATGGCATGGATGATAAGATGGAAGAATTGAAGATAAATTTAAATAAGTTGCTACAAGAAATGGTCACTAATGGTGAAATGGTAGTAAAGGAAACTCATGATGGGAACAAAAAAAATGTTAATCATGTTTTCATAGGCTCTAATGTTGGATTGAAGACCCACCATATTCCAAAAATCTATATGAGGAAGTTTGATGGCAAGGATCCTGCAACATGGATACTACAGATGGAGCAATTTTTCGATCTCCATAATGTGAAAAACACACAAAAGCTATGTATTGCAACTTTATATTTGGAACCAAATCAGTTTGCATGGTATCGACAACTTTGCTCTCATAAACAAATTGTCACTTGGGCAATTTTTACGGAATAATTGACAACTCATTTTGAGGATGCAAAAAGCAACACCTTTTTTATCCAATTGATAAGTCTCAAACAAAAGGGTTCAATGATGGAGCACATTGAGGACTTCCAAAAATTGAACATAAGGGTAAAAGATATTCTAAAGGAGCGTAGGATTGATGTGTTCATAGGGATTTTAAAGGATAATATCCAACATGAGGTTTGCCTTTGGGAACCTGATTCATTGGAGAAGGCATTCAGGTTAGCAATAAAAATGGAAAGCAAAATTATGGCAACCAGGAAGCTTACCACTCACAACTATAAAGATGTAAGTGTTGTTGCCCCTAGCCTTCCACAACCTATAAGGTTGACACCACAACAATTGGAAAAAAAGAGAGTGAAAGGGCTTTGTTACAGTTGTGATAGCAAATACACTAAAGATCATAAGTGTGCTGAGAAGAAATTATTCTACATAGATTGTGAAGAGGAGGAAGAAAAGGAACAAGAAATGTTAGAAGAAGAGGATATACCCCAGAAGCAAACCCTAGATAAAGAAGAAATGAATCCGACCATATCTTTTAATGCATTGAATGGAATTACCACTCCCCAAACTATCAAGATAGAAGGACATATCAAGAAGAAAAAGGTAATAGTGTTGATTGATTCAAGAAGTACCCTCAATTTTATTCATTGTAAGATAGCAAAAGAATTGAATTGCTTCCTATATCTAGCACCAGAGTGTCAAGTAATGGTTGCAAGTGGAGGAACCATAAATTGCTCTAGAAAGTGCCATAATATCAAGCTATCCATGGGAATATGTATCGAATAGCCCAATGCTTTCCATTCCAATGGGAGGTGATAATGTTGTACTAGGAGTCCAATGGCTACAATCCTTGGGTACAATAACTTTTAATTTTCAAGAACTTTCATGAAATTTTCTGTAGATGGAAAGGAAGTTGAATTAAAGGGTATTGCAGGGAAACTAGGAAAGATAATCAACTCTAACGATATGACAAAGCTTCTAAAAAAGGAACAACGAGGTGTAATTGCACAATTATGTTCGCTAGATGTTTCCACATCGAAATCACCTATTTCTCCAGATCTCCAAAAATTCTTGGACAATCATTCCAAGGAATTTGAGACTCCCAAAGGTCTCCCACCTATTTGTGATCAAGATCATGCTATTCATTTGATTCCAGGAAGTGTTCCTCCAAACACCAGGCCGTACAGATATCCTTATGCCCAAAAGAGTGAACTTGAATGTATGGTTGCAAAAATGCTAGAGGCTATTATAATTCAACCTAGTCAAAGTTCTTTCTCTTCTCCAGTTGTATTGGTGCACAATAAGGATGGATCATGGCACATATGTCTGGATTATAGGGAGCTCAACAAGCTCACTATTAAAGATAAATTTCCCATTCCTGTCATTGATGAATTATTGGATGAATTGCATAGATAAATTTACTTCACCAAGTTGGATGTTCATTCAAGATATCATCAAATCAGAATGAATATTGAAGACACTCCGAAAACAGCATTTAAAACTCACGAGGGTCATTATGAATTTTTGGTCATGCATTTTGGCCTTACCAATGCACCTTCTACATTTCAAGGTTTGATGAATTCCATTTTCAAACCCATTTGTGTTAGTATTTTTTGATGATATACTAATCTACAGCAAGTCTTGGAAGGATCATGTTGAACATGTTGACACGATGCTACAATTATTGGAGGAGAAACAATTATATGCAAAAAGCTTCAAATGTTTCTTTGGAGTACAAGAGGTGGAATATCTGGGTCATATTGTATCTCATGAAGGTGTTAAGGTAGACCCTAGCAAAATTAAAGCCATTAAGGAATGGAAAATCACCACATCAATAAAGCATCTGCGAGGATTTCTCGGGTTGACAGGGTATTATCACAAGTTTGTTAAGAATTATGGGAGAATAGCAGCACCTCTAACAACATTATTGAAGAAAGATGCATTTTCATGAACTCCAAAGGCAACAAAGGCCTTCAAACATCTTAAAGAGGCAATGTGCCAAGCACTGGTCTTAGCTACACCAGACTTCACAAAAACCTTTATTGTGGAATGTGATGCTTCAGGAAATGAGATTGGTGTTGTTATAATGCAAGATGAAAGACCCATTGCTTTCAAAAGTTGTCCAATCAAGGTAAATTATTTACACAAAGCTATTTATGAGAAGGAAATGTTGGCAATACTACATGCACTTAAGAAATGGCAACACTACCTAATGAGAAAACACTTCAAGGTAAAAACGGATCATGATAGCCTTAAATACTTTTTAGAACAAAGATTATCCTCTAAATAGCGACAAAAATGGGTCACAAAGATGTTGGGTTATGACTTTGAAATCATTTACAAAAAAGGGAAGCAAAATGTTGTGGCAGATGCACTCTCAAGAAATGAGGATGTGGAAGCATTGTTGTGCGCCAATTCTATTATCCAACCAGATTGGATAAACAAAGCAAGGTAGGAATGGAAGAATGACGAAGAAGTGTGGACACTTATTTGAAAGTTACAACACGATTCCAATACATCTGATACATTTAGCTGGGAAAATGATTCGTTATGGTACAAAGATCGCTTATACCTCTATAAGAATTCCCAACTCAAACAAAAGATTCTTACGGAATTGCACACTTCTCCCTTAGGAGGGCACTCAGAATTTTTAAAAACTTACCACAGGGTTAAGAAGGAATTTTATTGGGTTGGCCTTAAATCATATATTCAAAATTTTGTGGTTGAATGTTTGGTTTGCCAACAAAATAAAGTTGAAACAATTAAGACTCCAGGTCTATTACAACCTTTACCCATTTCAAACCAACGTTGGGAGGAGGTTTCAATGGATTTTATCACAGGTTTACCCAAGTCTGAAGGAAAGAGTGTCATCATGGTGGTAGTTGACATACTTACCAAGTATGCACACTTTTATGCATTATCACATCCATTTAAAGCCATCACAGTTGTTATTGCATTTATGGAAACAATTAAAAAGCTACATGGAAACCCAAATATTATTATAAGTGATAGAGATCCCATTTGCACTGGAAATTTTTGAACAGAATTATTTTCTTGTCTTGGTACTTAGTTAGCTCATAGCTCATCTTATTATCCTCAATATGATGGGAAAACGAAGATAGTAAACAAATGTTTGGAAGGATATCTTCGTTGCTTTGTATCTTATAAACAAACATAATGGGTCAAATGGTTTCCTTTGGCTGAATGGTGGTATAACACTTCCTTCCATACTACAATAAAAATGACCCCATTTATGGCACTTTATGGATATCAGCCACCATCCATCACATCATATTTAAGAGAAAATTCTAAGGTTCAAGAAGTGGAACATCACATTGAACATCAACAACAAGTTCTCCAACTCTTAAAGGATAACCTCATGTTGGCGCAGAATAGAATGAAACAACAGGCAAATCAACATTGCAGTGAAAAAAGTTTTGATGTAGGTGACTGGGTATTCCTACGGCTACAACCATATAAACAAATGTCCCTCAAGCAAACTAAGAAGGATAATAAATTATCACCAAAGTATTATGGTCCATACAAGGTGTTGCAAAAGATTGGTACTATGGCATACAAATTGGATCTTCCTACAACTTCTTGAGTACACCCAGTTTTCCATGTTTCATGTTTAAAGAAGGTTATAGGTGACAAGCTCCCAGTTCAAACAATATTGCTAGAACTTGACAAGGAGGGAAAAATTATATTGGAACAAGAAGCAGTTATAGAAACAAGAACTCGACAGCTATGAAATCGATCAATTTTGGAGTATCTCATCAAGTGCAAGAACTTATCCATTGAAGATTCCACATGGGAGGATGAGAATTTTATATAGAAGTATCCAAAACTACTCAAGCATTGAGGACAACACTTTTTTGAAGGAGAGGGGCATGTTGGGTCCATATAATACTAGTGATCCCCCATTAATATTTTAGTTGTATCCCTTATTAATATTGTTGTGCCCCTATTGTCCCCATACTGTTATTATTGTGCCCCATAAAATCCCTCTATTGTTATGTTTGTGCCTTTATATTATTATTTTTAGGTTGGCTTGGTTATATTGTGAACCCTTCGACTCCTTATATAGAAAGGAGGTTTTGTCATTTGAATCATCCAAGAATTGTTCATTTGTGTAATGTAAAGGAGGTTTCCCCCTCAAACAGGCTGAATTCTAAGGTGTTGATCTATCTTTTATATCTTTTTGTGAATTGGTTTCATAACACTATCTTTTATAGAAGTTTTCCCACTACAACCTAATAATTTTTTTTTTTTGTAAGTTAAATTTTCATTGCTTTTCCATCAAAATTACAAAGTCCTAGAGTCTCTTTCTGTCTCTAGCTTGCCACTGGGGAAACTAGACAAGAGACAAAATAATTTTTAGTAGTCATGAACCAAAAATAGATGAATGTACGATAAATAAACAACATGGTTTTGGGGCTGCCACTAAAATGAAAAAACCAACTAGAAGCATAACAAAAGAAACCAAATAGAGTTCTAAAATGTAACACCCCCATGATGGACCCATATGTACTTGTAAACATTATTATTAGGTTAGTGTCCTAGGTTTTGTGGGGCCTATGTGCCTATTTTTCTATGCTATTGAGGCTTGTGTGCCCAGGTGTAGGCATGTTCAAGGCTAGAGTGTCTCTATGGTTAGGCCAGACATCCTATGAGCTAAAAGGTTAATGATCCTAGTAGATGTAACATGTAAATACATGTGTATTAATAAAGAACCCCATGGCTTAAAACTAGGGGGAGAAAAGAGCATGGAGGGCTAAGACTCCACAAAAAGGGAGAGTTGAGGTGGCAAAGCCAAGACATGGTTCCTACGCAAAATAAATATTATTGTTATGATATCCCTAAAGTAAATTTCTGTGGACAATATTAAAATATATTGTAATAAAATATTATAATATATTATTCTCCTAAGATATAAATAAAATATATGGGTAGGGGGATTATTATTCAACATCCCTTTCCATTAGAGACTACGAGGGGATGATTGTGGTCCTAGTTATGGGGAGAAATTGAGGATTCCTGGTTATTACACACTCAAGACTCTAGGTGGGTCTAGGTATGAATTCACTTTGCCTTGGGCTACCTTGAGTAAGGTTGAAGCCCTAGATAAAGAAGTGTAGGGATAGGTGTCCCTATATGGGCCTAGAAGGTACCCAAATACCTCTAAGGGTAGATGGAACTCTTGGAAGCCACATGAGTCTTAGACACACTTTTCCACCCTGAGTTGGAAACCATCGAGGGTAGTTGAAAAACTTGATGGATTGCAGGTGTAGAGAAGGGGGTGCTCTACCTTGGATTATGTGGGTTAATGGGGGATATGACACTGTTTTTTGGGGGTTGATGGGTTTTGATACCTTGGAAATGGTCATGTTATGTATTGGTTATGTACTTGGATTTGGTTAGTCATTATCCTTATGAAGCCATGACCTAACTTAGGGGTGATCGATTGCTGTGAGAACTAGCGATATAGATTAGATATTTATACTACTTGTCATCCATATTTATGCTTTTCGAGTGGAAAAATTGGAGGAATCAACTCACATGACCATTGTTACCAATGGGTCGTACTTTGTGAGTTGGGGGTCTTAAACCAACTAGACTTAATTTGAGGCACCAAATGGAATTTTTATGAGGTACAAATTTTATTCTTAAGTACTACACCCCTAGTGATATTCTATACTCAAATACCTTTCTAGCAACATAGTAAAGAGCTCAACAGTAAATAGATCAAATCGATTATGTATGCAAATGTTGTTCCACTTGGAAGTTTGCATTCCTATTTTAACCACCATGATTCAAGAGGATGCCATGTTATCCCCCATTATTTATGGAAAAGGGGATATCCACATGATCACGAAGAAGAGGACTCTAGAAGAATCAACATTTTAACTCTAGTTAAGAGATGAAGGAGTCAAACTTAATCACTAGTAAGATATTAGGCTATGTTATTACCTACCACCCAGAGGAGAATGGGTTAACTTCTATTTGAGTGCATGTTTTTCCATATATGAGAATATTAGCTAAAAGTGGAGAGAGAGAGAGATAGAAAATAGAGAGGCATTTTGTAGTATAATATACCATGTGACATAGGTCTCAGTCATTTGTACTTTTGTCCATTTCCATTAAAAGAAAAGGAGAGAAAAGGAGCCTCACCTTCTAGCTAGGTTTTATCCCTAAAAGGTTTCCCAGATCATATCTTGTGTTCATTGTGGTTTGTGAGTTTTATTTCATTGTTCTCTATTTTCCGTATTTTATATATTCCATGCATAAGTATAACACAATGATTAAAAAATCTAGAAATCTATGGAAAGAGTAACACTCATAGTGTTGTTCTTATATTTTTGAATATATTTTAATATATTTGTTATGACAAATTGTCTAATGGAATATGTATGGAAATTTACAAATCATATTAGCATTCAAGAAAGTGTCTTTGGGTATATTTTAGGGATTTGAATGGGATGTTGATTGGTTAGGTTGAAAGTCATAAAACTCGAACCAAGTCTAACAAATCTATTAATAACCCTCAAGATCCCACAAAGAAGAGGTTTTTATCGCTAGAAGACAAGTCTTAGATACAAACTCTAATGTGAGCCTACTCATGGTGGCCTTGACCAATAAGCTTGGGATATTAGGAAAGATGGATGTTTAATGTAAAGTTCAAATCAAAGGGGAGATCAGGGGATTGGGAAGAACAAGAAAGTGGTCCTATGAAATGGAGCAACCTAGTTCAAGTATTGTGAACCATTCATAGTCATATTCAAGATGGAAGTGAAGGTTTACATAAAGCCTTATCAAGTTGATATTGACACTTTGCAGTTAAATCAATGGTTACAGTAGTTAGAGGTTTATTTTATGTTCACCACACAAAGGAAGAATATAAAATTTTGTTTTCACATTTGAAATTAGTGGGTCATGCCCTAGCCTAGTGAGGAATCCATGTGAAAATATTGTGGAGGGAAATCCTATATTGACTAAGTGGAAGGATTTTAAATCTCTCATAAAGTAATAATTCTACCCTATTAGTTATGTAGAGTACAATGGATATGATGGCATTACTCCAGGCATAGATGGGAGCAGAGTGTACATGATTACACCATGGAATTTAGGAAGATGGCAATAATGTTGGGTATCTCCCCAAAGAACCCAAATGTATTCCTCATTAGGGGAATTTTGAGGTACAAACTGTGCCTCCTATGGAAATGATAAAATAATAGTGGAAATAATAAAATAAGATTAGATTACATCATCAAATTTTAAAGGGAAAAAAAAGAAAAAACTACTTTTTCAACTCATATTTTCAACTTATCTCCCTATGGGTTTACTCAAATTTCGAGCGGGAACACTCATTGGATGCAAAATTTGATTCCTCATCATAGGAGTACCCATGTTGCATACTTTCGATGGACCCTACTACACGAAAAATGATAAATACATGAAAAATGTGATTGCAATCATGTTTTTTCATGTATTTCTCATTTTTCATGTAGCGGGGTCCATCAAAATTATGAAACATGGGTACTATTTGGATGAGGAATTAAATTTTGCATCCAATAATTACTCCCACTTGAACTTTGAGTAAAGCATTAAGGAGATAAGTTGAAAATACGAGTTGAAAATTTTATTTTATTATTTTATTATTTTTTAATCTTTTTACTTTTTTACTCCAAAAATGGTGAATCATCCCCCATGGTTGACATCATCATCTTGAATCCTATTGGTTTTTATAAAGTTTATTTTGGTTCTAAATTTTTCTTAGGAGGCCCATTTTAGACCTCAAAATTCCTCTAATGCAAGTATCTGGGGGGTATACACACCCATTTGTGGAAGCAAGTGATATTGTTTAAACACAAAATGGTGGATTATTTTTGTGTTCAAGCATAATAACTGGAGAACATAGGCCAGAAGAAGAGGATATCAATTGGGCCAAAGCTAAAGGAGCACTAGTAATATTCCAAGGAGGGAAATAAGAATTACAAAGGAGGAAAAGAAAAAAAAAATAACAATGACCCACTAGTGCAAATATCTTAGAAACCAGTGAAACCATTATAAAATTGATGGTCATAAAGATGAGAAGTGTTGAAAGTTGTATGCAGATTTCAACCTGAAGAATCAAAAGAAAGATGTTAAAAAGAAAAATATTATGGCCCCGAATTGAAATAATCACGTGGCAAGTTGCTCAGGTATGGATGAGAATATTGTCTATACATCAGTGCAGAAGGGGGTGAATATGAGTATCCTTTAGTAATAGGAAGAGAATCAAATGACCAAACTCTTCCATATAAAGATACAAGTTATGAGAACAAAATTTGATTCTTTGTTTGACTCAGGGTCACAATGAATCTCATAGCAATAAATTTGGTCAAGAAACTAAGATTGGAGACTCTTAACCATCCTATCACATATCCATTGTAGTGGATCCACAAGGAGGTAGAGATAAAGGTAACCAAATAATGTAGAATCAAATTTGTTATCGGTGTTGATTTTATGGATTAAGTAGAGTTGGATGCAGTTCTACGTGATGTATGTGGAGTTGTATTTGGTAGTTGCTATATGTACATATAGATGTTGTTGAAAATAATACTGAGAGGGGGGGTGAATCAGTATTATCTAGATCTTTTAACAATTCTTCCTTATTTATACTTTGAATTATTTTTGCATATCAATACCATCAATAATGAGCATGAACAAGAAAATCAGACAGTCACATCAAAAGAACACCAGATATAAGGTGGAAACCCAATGTGGGTGAAAACCACCTGCTGCAATATGTCTCTATCTTCTTTCAAATTAGAAACTCCTTTTACAATGGTCTTGTACTGGTGCAGTCCTTTACCAGTACGCAGGCTGCAACCTGCAAAGAGCTACAACTCTCTCTCGTTTTTCCAGTCTCTCCTGGAAGGGAGCTACAACCCCCTACTTCTTTTCAAGGACCACTTTCATAAATTTTCAAACTGGATCCATATACATCAAATGATTATCAAGTACATGTAAATTATACAGTCAGCTGTAATAACCAGATCAACAATAACAGAACAGAACCCAGAACACCTTATCAACAGAAAAATTCAACCAACAGAAGATCTTAGAACAGATACGCAGTTTCTTTGTCACAGTCCTGCGTCGCTACGCACTTCACCCTCTGATTCCCTGCGTACAACCACAGA
The DNA here is from genome assembly GCA_000404065.3 of Pinus taeda. Classification (NCBI taxonomy): domain Eukaryota; kingdom Viridiplantae; phylum Streptophyta; class Pinopsida; order Pinales; family Pinaceae; genus Pinus; species Pinus taeda. The sequence goes on along the minus strand of APFE031028500.1, from coordinate 36,220 downwards.
GCTCCTTCTGCTGTGCTGCGTGACCACGCACTGCCCCTTTTTCTGATCTGCGTACAGTACGCACCCGAAAGAACTATCGCGCCGCGTACTGTAAGATAAGCACGCACCCAGAAGAACTATCGCGCCGCGTACCTTAACAGTAGGTACGCACCCAAAAGAATAAACACGCCGCGTGCTGCTACAGAAGAAACGCGCCTGAACCACAGCTTCCCTGCGTACCCATGCACTGAACCTTCGTCACCTCTGCGTACCCACGCAGTGTCTCTTCGACGCCTCTGCGTATACCCGCACCTTTTCTTCGACACCCCTACGTACCCACGCACTGAACCTTCACTGCTTCTGCGTACCTCTGATTAGGGCTGAAATATAGTTAGATGCTCAGATCTGAACTTGCGCTCAAGAGATGCCCTTCACAGATTCGCTTCTAACTTCTCCTTTATAGAACAAGCGATTTAAACCAAGAACCCAATAAATCAGATCTTAAGATATTCAATCACTCAAAAGATGCTCAAGCCAAATGATCTCCTTTGCTTTATATAGGCTAGTTCTTCCTCAAATCAAGGATCATGGGGCTCAATAAAATAAACAATACCACGGACCAAAACCATGATAACCCAATACTGTTGGCTAA
>APFE031028489.1:12702-77799 GCA_000404065.3 Pinus taeda | reverse complement strand
TTTTTTTTTAAAGCAACTAGTCTGCCTCTAAGAAGCTTTCATCCTAGATGCTTGCCTTGGGTGCCTCAAAAGAGGTTTTCACCTAGAGATATTTTTATTTCTCTTTTTTTTTTACACCATTGGGCCACCTCAAGAGGTTTCCAACCCAACAGTGGGAATTAGGTGCCTCATGGAGGTTTTCACTTGAGACTTGCTCCACTGCCATCATTGTCTTGCTGATGTCTTCAATGAATTCTTGATTTGACAAGGGCTTCTTGTAAACCTTCAATCCTTGCCAATTAACAAGTAAAGGAATAGCTTATGCATTAATGGTTCTAATCTACACTGAACCATTATCATGACATTTATCTATGACATAAGACCCTAACCATATATTCCTTAACCTAACTTTAAAATCTTTGTATCTGGAATCATACAACAAATCCAAATCACCTTCTTGAAATTGTTTGTCCTTGATGTTCTTGTCATGCTAGATCTTCCTCTGAATTTGAGTCACCTCTATGTGAAGGAGTGCGTACATTCTAAATTCATCTAACCCATTTAGCTGGAGCAATTTCTCTTTTGCACACTGCTGAGATCTAGATCTAGTTGGGCTGCCATCCTCAATGTATTGTACTCAAATTCAATGGACAACAGGGCCTTATTCCCATAGACCAAATCTTACGGAGTGAATCCAATGGTGGTCTTCGAGGTGGTATTATAGGCCCAAGTGGCCTCAACTAATCTATTTTCCCAATATTTTTTGTTGTTGCTAGCCACTTTTGTCATAATGCCCCTCCTGCACTGTGTTGGTCACCTCCACTTTCCCATTAGCTTGTGGGTGATAAGGAGTGGATGTTCTATACTTGATTTTGTGTTGGCTTAACAAGTCTTCAATCATGTTAGATTTAAAATGGCTTCCTTGATCAGTGACTGGTTCTCTAGGGACCCAAACTTATAAAATACATTTTCCTGTAAGAACTCAGCTGCTTTTCCCTCTATTGCTGATTTGATTTCCCTGGTCTTAGCCCACTTGGTCAAATATCTAGAGCACACAATGATGTATTACTTTTGCTTGGATGGAGGGTCAATAGGTCTGATGAAATCCATGCCCCAATGGCTCAAAAGTCACTTGAGGTTGCAGAGGCATTTCATCCCTTGGAGTAGGCTTTCCCATCCTTTGGCATGGATTACATTGACTAGCACTTTCTCACATCGTGATGAAGAGTGGGCCAATAATAACTAGCTTGTAACAGCTTGAATGTTTTCCTCTTGGCTGCAAATTGACCTCCGTAAGGCCCATGATGACAGGTCAGAAGGATGTCAAAGACTTCCTCCTCCCTGATACATCTTCTTAGAATTTGATCTGGGCCTAGTTTGAAGAGGTTGCCCCCAATCCAAGTGAATGGGGCACTCTTCCTCACAATCTTGTTTTCCTCTTTGGAGGAAAAATTTAGTGGGAACTATGTAGACACCAAGTAGTTTTCTTTGTCAGAAAACCATGGAGAGAGAAATTAAATGGTGAATAAGTGTTTGTCTAGTAACTGATCATCAACCGTTCCCTCCTCCCCTACAAGCAAAGTTAATCTAGACAAAAAATCTGCAACAACATTCTCCTTTCCAGGCTTATCAATAATAGTTAGATCAAACTACTATAATGAAAGTAACCATCTAATAATCCCAACATTCACGTTAGGTTTATTCATCAAATATTTAATTGCGGCATAGTCAATATGTACAAATGTTTGGTAACATGTAATGTAATGCCTAAATTTGTTCAGTGAATGCACAATAACTAGGAACTCCTTTTTGGTCACTGTTTAGTTTAGTTCACCCTTTGACAGATTCTTATTGATGAAGTAAATGGCATAAGGTAGCTTGTCATCTATCTGGCCTAGAGCTGCACCTGTGGCTTTTTGTGAGGCATCAACATGTATATGAAAAGTAAGGGCTCAATTTGGACCTCAGAGAATAGGTGTAATGGTCAACTTGTCCTTCAGGGTGTCCAGGGTCTCTTGATAGCTTTTTGACCATACAAATTCAGCGTCTTTGGCCAAAAACCCAAATAAAGGAGAAGATAACTTGCTGAAGTATTTTATAAACCTCCGATAGTATCCATCCAATCCTGTAAACTTCTGACATCTCTCTGTTTTTGTAGAGGTGCGACCATTTGGATGATGGCTATTTTGTTTAGGTCCACCTATAGTCCTTGCTAGGATATTGAATGACCTAGAACAATCCTTGCTGTCATCGATAATTCACATTTTTAAGGAATAAGGGACAGGTCCATTTCAATGCATTTGTTTAGCACCTTCCATAAGTTGGATAGAGCCTCTTGAAAATCACACCCATAGGGTGTAAAATCATCCATATAAATTTCTACTTCATCATGGACTAGCTCGGAAAAGATACTCGGGACTGCTCTTTGGAAAGTGGCAGCATTGCATAGGCCAAAAGGAATGACCCTATCGGAAAAAGTACCCCAAGGATAAGTGAAGGTGGTCTTATCCTGTTCTTCTGGGTTGATTTGGATTTGATTGTACCCACTAAACCCATCTAGGAAAGAGAAAAACTTTTTCCCTGCCAGGCCATCTAGCACTTGGTCAATGAAAGGTAGAGGGAAATGGTCCTTCTTTGTTTCTTTGTTTAACTCTCTGTAATTGACAAAAATCCTCCGCTTCCCATTTTTCTTTGGAACCAACACCAAAGGAGAGACCCAATCACTGTCCGAGATAGGGTAAATAAATCTTGGATCTAGCAAATTCTGTAGTTCATCTTTGACTATATCCTTGAAAGCTAGATTCATTCTCCTTTAGGGTTGTTGGATTGCTTTGCAACCTTCTTTGATATAAATGTGGTGAGTACACACCGAGGGGTTCACTCCCTTCATTCCCTTGTAACTCCAAGCAAAGGCATCCAAATGTTCCTTTGGCATGTTGAACAACTTTTCTTCTTGGTGTACAAAAAGAGATGGCTTGATTTTCAAAGTTATCTCAGGGCCAAATTCTATGGTTTTGACATGGGTAGGGTTTAAATCAGCTAAGCATATATAAATTTGATGGTTGTTCTGGGTTTCCTTTACTACTTCCTCTAAGGACAAGGTGCTGGGAGTTGGACTTTGGAGTATGTGTTCAATCAAATCATCTTCATCTAGTTGTCCTCCTCCCATGGTTGTTTCTAAGATATAGATTTGGGCTGAGTAGACTTCATCATCTTCTTCCTCTTCCATCCACAAAGGTAATTCATGTTCTAGAGATGGCTGAGCAGGAGGGTATATGACTAACTACTTGAACATATGCCCATTTGTGATAGTCATATTTCCAGCACTGCAACTAATGTAGGCATTGACAGTGGCTAACAACGGCCTCCCAACGATGAGAGGGTAACCAGTAAGCTTGGCCTTAGGCTGGAGAAATAGGAAATATGTAGGGTACTCCCAAGAGTCAATGGAGACCATCACATCTTCCACAATCCCCTCAGGGGTCACTGTGGAATGGTTTGCAAGTTGCAAGACTATTGTGGTCTTTCTCAACGAACCCTAGAGATTGATCTTGAGCATGGTGTCCTTAGTCATCACATTAATGACAACCCCAAGCAATCAAAGCGTGTGGAACAATGGTGCCATTGATGTGCACATCTACTACAGGGCTTCCATGGTACAAATACTTTGGGAAAATTACCTGCCCTAGCATTAAGCCGAACAACTGTCCAATGACATTAATGGTAGGGGTGTCTCTTTTTCACCTCCCTGGATGTTTGAAGCGCTTCTCCTTAGTCAAATTTTTGTAAATAGGTACATCCTTTATGGCTTGAAGAAGTGGAATTTTGACACAAATTTTTCAATTCTCCTAGAAGTTCATTCTCTTATGGGGTAGGCTAGACTGGATGGGTTAATCTCTCAGGAAAGGGTGGTGTATTTACTTTAGGCATGCTTTCCTCTCTTTCCTCCTCACTCTCACTAGGTGGAGGTGGAGGTTGGTTGTCTGGGAATACTCTCCCAGATCTCAGGTTGATTTCCTAAATCTCCACAGAATAAGCGTGATAGGATGTCTCTCCACTATATACTTGTTGTGCCTGTCTATTGTTCGGGTTTGAATTTGGATGGGCATACATCAAGGGCTGTTTAGGTGGAGCAGGGTGTAAAATATGTGGTTGAGTAGGTGGTGAAGGCAATAAAGCTGGAGAATTTTTGTATGGGGGCCTCCACCCTTGGGGCAGTGCATTCCACTAAGGCTGTGGTGGAGCATATGGCTGAAATGACTAACTGGTTGGCTGGGAATGGTACTAATGTGAAAAGGAACAAGGAGGAGGTGTAGACTAGGAAGGTTGATCAGGGGGCCCCCAAGAGGGAATGGATGTGGTATGGTTTGGGTTGTAATATGCATGGGATGACCCTTGCATGCCCTACTGTTATGGCCGAGGCCCATGAGGTCTCCTTTTATTTACGTAGCAAAGATGTTCAGTCACCCTTTCAGTTCCCTGATACACAAATTTTAGTCCAGGTAGAGAAGGGCACTTGTCTGTGGAGTGGTTTTCTTCACAAACTGAGTAGAATTCAATCAAATTCAATGGACATTCATTCCTAGGGTGCCTCCTTATGCATCTAGGGTAGAAAATGGTTAAGGATTCTCTCTACTTCCTCCTTCTTTCTCTTGATATGCATAGTGCCCATATGTAGGGCAAGGGTTTCCAACATTTCACTCTTGAAATCTTCGAGCGTATTTCCAATTTCACCCTTGATGGATGTACTGGAATAGGATGGACTTACCATTGGTTGACTGCCCCTACCCTTTTTCCTAGATGCCCTAGAATGGTTCTTAAAGACACTCTTGATATCTTCATAAGGTAGCTAGTAGATGACCCCTCCTACTAACAGATTTAGGGTATCCAAAAGATCTTCCCTTACCCCTCTAAGAAGGACTAGCCTCAGTGAATCAGGATCAAGTGTGCACTTGGCCCTTTTGTAGCTAAGATGGAATATTTCTTCATAATCCTCTAGGGATTCATCATGCCCTAAGGTCATCCTAAAAATTTTCTCTTTAGTGTCTTTGGACTGTCTATAGTCTTGATACTTGTTGTTGAAGGTTTGTTGCATGTGAGCCCAAGTTGTGATGTTATCCCCAAGTAAACCCATGAACCAGCGCAAAGCTACATCCTTGAGAGTGGATGGGAATAGTTTCAACTTCTGCTTACCATTGGTGTAATCATAGGTTCTTTATATGACAACAAAATCAAACAAGAAAGTGTCTGGATCTTCTGATGTCAAGCCATGGAAATGAGTAAGAGAAGAGGGGCTTAAGTTCTTCATATTAGTATCCCCATTAGTTTTTCTGATGGGAAAGGTACCCTCAATTATTTCCTTATTTCCTTTATTATTTCTATTTTCAGCCATTGGGTCAGTTGGAATGGGTTTTTTTTCTTCCTCTCCCCTTGTGGGCTCTTCAAATATCTCTGGTTGTTCACCTAATGGTTCCTCCAATTCACAACCACCGAAGAAGAGGGAAGGTTGGTTGTTTGAAGCGGTGGGGGTATTTGGCAAAAATTTCCGTAGGTTATCCCTATACCTACGAGGCATGAAAGAAGTTTTTTTGTTTTGTTTTGTGTTTTCAAGCTTTGAGAATAATTGCAGAATTGAAGTCACAAACTGAATGAAAACTATATTCTTACATGAAATCTTACCTGCAGAATGGAAAATAAAGAAAAGAATGCCAAATGGAGAAGAAAGCAAACTAAATTATTTTTGCATAAATGAAACTAATAGACAAATGTGAGAGACAAGGAATGGAAGAAAGAAAGTAGCAATCACATATTACTCAAACACCTCCCTGGCAACAGCACCAAAAAGTGATGAGCACCAGTATTGCAACAAGAATGTTGCAACTCCTGGGGCTACCAACTTTAATTTATCAACTCGGGGTTCGTACAAGCTTGGAGGTAGACAGTGTTGTATACACAAGTAAATGTGATGGGCCTGTTCCTTGTCACTACTAAGTTGGTGATAGACCACTACGTTTTTTCAAACTAGACTTCTATTGATTCAGAAGAAGCTTCATTACCAATGAGGAAAACATAAATCTACACTAAAAGTAATCTTGTCTACTGTAGTAAGGAAAAAGACTAAAATAAAATGCTTAAACACACCATTCTTCTAACTACTTGATAAGAGGCTTTTCTCCAAAATAATTCTAAACTAACATGTATGCAATCCTACTATCTTAGGCCTACAAATTAAAACATCAAACAATATATTGTTGTGCAAGTAAATGAATAAAATAACTTTGTTTTTCTTTTTGTATTTTTTGTGTGAAACTGTGAAAGCTAACTTCTTTTGGTGATGTGGTAGGTGGATTAGGGATGATGGTGAATGGTCATAAGGCTTGGGAGACAATTAGAGGTCATTTTATAGCTTCCTAGGGGATTTTCCCACAATTCAGCCACAAAACAGGCCACTACAGGTTAACCTACTGGATGTCCTAATGTGTTCTACAAGATGTTCTGAATTCCTATAGCATCCCCTGTATTCCTACAGGATACAATCGAGAGAACAGGGAGGGATGTTGAAGGTGATGGAAGGCTTAGGGAAGATGGATGTGGATGGGATGAGGTAAGGGAGTGCCTAGGACTTATTGAAAGCTCAAAATCAGTGTTGTGAGATAGCTGGATTTGCTCAACAAGCTTAGAGAAGTACTCTTATGAAATGATGAAATTGGTGAGGGTTTTAGTGAAAGAAAGTCATGACCATGGATGGATGAAGTTTGGATGAGGTTGTTGATCATGAAATCTCTATGTACTGCTAAAACTCCTGCACTACATCAAACATTGACATTTATCCATAAATCATGTAAACAAGAAGGATTTCAATTAACTAAGGAAAACAAAATTCCATGAGCTAGCTAACTATTTCATGCATGGGAAGAACTTGCAGAAAAAACTAATGAGATCTAATGTAAGATTGAAGATAGAAGAAATGGAAATCAAAACCTATTCTTGAAAACTAGCAAAATGCTAATCTAAGTAACAAAAAACCCTAAATTAAGTGAGAAACTAGAATTTTGTCTTTGTGGGGCTGCATAGGAGTTCTTTCCTCAAAAAATGATCAATCAAGGGAGGAGTGAGGCCAAATCCACCTACTGACAACTTTTTTATATTCCTTTATCTCTTCTAAGCTACTACTAAAGTAAGGCACAAATGGAAGAAAACTAATTAAAACCACAACTACTTGCAATGAAATAATGCTAAAGACAATTCAACTATGAAATCAACTAAACATACAAATACAAGAAGAGGAGCCTTTGCTGCTAGGGTTGGGCCCTAACCCAAGAGCTTCAACGCTCTGAGTCAACTCAGTGCTAGATCAAGGAAATGCTCATTCTCATTATCAAATCAAAAAATTACATAACAATGTCTTCCACAAGTCTTGAACTCGAAAATGACTAGTGTTTTTATAGTGAAAATTTGAATCCTAATGAGGCTCTATGCCTCCTTATTTATAAAATTGAAATATCCAACAACTTCCTTAAATCTAGGGAGGTTCGGCTCCCAAACTCGAGATAAACTAGCTCTTTAACTTTCACTTGCTCAACTGCCTTTTGATCTCCATCACTTGGCTTCTTGCACTCCGAGCTAGTGTGATTGATGGAGGAATATTCAAATGAGTGAGAACTAAATGAGGAGGATCTAGCTCCCACAATCTATCCTCCTGGTCTCATTCGATTTTTCAGCCCTTAATTAGCCAAAATTTCAATGATTTTCTCTCAAAAACCTGTAATCAATGGACAATAGTCCACTAGGCGTAATATCTCACTTTGACTCATCTCATTAAGAAAAAAATCAAAATATGTAATAAATTATGAGAAGAGTTTATTTGAATAAGCTAGGAGGTGTATTAATGGTCTATATAGCTAACCAATGTTGAGGCTCATCAAATTCTAGAACAAGTGTCATTATTTCTTTATCTAGATTCAACTACTCCTATTGACTCCCCGCTGACTAGTCGGCATGGGAAGAGGGATGAACGACGTGATTATTCTAAAAAGGCCCCCCTTAATCATGTTGACCTAAATTTTACAATTCTTGCTAGTCTCAGTCTCAGCTACGACTTACAACAGTACATAAAAAAACTTGATAAGGGGGATTTCATTTTTGTTGTTGGATTAATAGACCATAACTCTCTTCAATGGAAACAGTGTTGCAGACACTCCTATATACCAACACTCTACTGGATACTCTTTGTGATCTACACCACACAGGCGTCACAGTCAACACAAACTTCTTCAGTGGACACTCAGTTACAGACACTCCTATCTGCCAACACTCCACTAGATACTATATACACCACACAAGTGTCACAGTTGACACAACCTTATTTAATGGACACTCAATTGCAGACACTACTATATGCCAACACTCGACTGGATACTATCTACACCACACAGGTGTCATGGTTGACACAATATTCATCAATCGACACTCGATTGCAGACACTCTTATATGCCAACACTCCACTGGATCACTCTCTGCACGACACATGCGTCATGGGTGACACAACCTTCTTTAGTAGACACTCGGTTGCATACACTCCTATCTTCCAACACTCCACTAGATACTATATGCACCACACAAGTGTCATGACTGACACAATCCTCATCAACAGATCTTCGGTTGCAGACACTCTTATCTGCCAACACTCCACTGAATCACTCTCTACGCCACATAGACATCATGGTTGGTACAACCATCTTTAGTAGACACTCCACTGGAAACAACGATTTCCAACAACATCAACAACATGACATACTCCACTTTCCCTTCACAACTATTGAGCCCTCCTCTGACTCTTCACACCACAGAGGCCACAACTCTACACACCATCGAGATTACAACTTTAGCTTTGAGCTCACACTCTCTTAGGCTTAGGTTCACCAAACTGTAAGCATTCAAATATGCAGTGCCCAATAATTAAGCTCCCCTACACAAGGAGAAACTTCTCTTCAAATAGAAAATCAAGCCCTCAGGAATCCTCACACACGAGTTGGTGTCTAGGTCACAAAATCCTCATGCCAATGAACATTTCTCCTCGCTCCATGCTCATGGCACTACACAAGCTGCCTTCACACTATGCTTCTTTCCTACAACAAGAATATAGGTCTCATTCAAGCTTCACAATCCCATGAGATATTAGGCAACAATGTTTTCCAACTCACATCTCAAGTACCACCACATTTTAACACGTTCTCAACTAGACCTCCAAACCTTCTATGCCTCCTCCACATGTGTGGCTCAAATGGGATGGCAGCTTAGTGTCCTCCTCATTGGTGCTCCACACTGCTATAGGCAGCGAGCATGCCGAGCTCCATGCCCACCACACAGTGCTTCCACTGAGGTTTTAAGTTTGATCACGTCTCACACTCAAGCCACGTTATATCTTTCTCCTATCAGAGAATAGAACTCACACACACTCTTGGATCTCACACCCAACATGTATATCTGGGCCAAGGAGCTAATCTTTGACACCTTCTCAATGATTTGGACTTCTTTGTAGTTCTCTCTAATCTTTTGGGCTCCTACGATCGGGCCATTCAACAATCCATTGCTAGGGAAGGTGCTGGAGTTACTTCTGGATGCAATAAAACAACTAAGAGAATATTGACTTCATGAGAAAATATAATGTGAAATAAATAAATCCATAAAGAAGAATATCGATCTGTCCACAAGAAAAATACTATAAAGACAATCGAACAAAAAATAACTTTACAGAAACCCAGCAACACAGGGATCAACAATAACGCTTCGACCAGAACGATTCGACTGGCTCAACAACAACACTTTGACCACAATGATTCGACTAGTCAGTTCGACTAGTGGTCTCCATGCTCGCCCTTTTCTCCAATTTGCACAGAAAAAATATGATCTGTATAAAATTCAAGTAGGAGTGGCGCCAACGACCTGCAACTACACTCTGCACTCCAAACAAGTTCAGATTGAACAACTCATTATGCAAACACCTCTTTTGTTGCCTCTCTGCAGCACACGTCCATCAACTACCATGTTCTCTGTGATGACACTCTCTCCTGACAACGTTCGTTCACAAACTTCACTATGCACTTCTGGAAGTTCAACCTCCTAATACACTTCCATGCAATGCAATCTTCCTCAGCTAATATGAAAACGAAGCTCTTCTCACACTACTCTATGCATAACATATAACTCCAATATCGAACATCACCTATGCAACAACATTATAACACCTAGGAAGAAATCCTCACTTTGTTTTTCAGGCTTCATCATGTCACGGACAAGTTCAATCTGCAGACTTAGCCTCATCCAGCTGTAGGCCTTTCAACCTAATCCACTGAGATCCTTATACGTTGGTTGCTCACAATGGATCACCAACTAATATGAACCCAATAACAAGCATCTATCAACTTCACGATCTACACTTACACGCCAACAACTTTCACAACTACCCACAACTTTTACAGTGGGATCTCCACAACCACCCTAGGCACACCCTTAGCAGCCTCACAATAGCTCACATCTCCACAGTGCCTTCGAGCCTCACTCTACTTCAAGCTCCACAATGCCTTCGACACAATGTACAGACACCAACAAAACAATGGAACATCAACAGATCGATATTTCTTAATGCAAGAAATATGGGGGAACTCCACATTCTTCCATGCAACAACAATCCTCCCTACAACAATAATTAAAGTAATTCTCTGTCTTGGTCACTGCTCACACTCACCAAAGGTTTCAACTACATTTAGTCATCGCACAAGCTCAAGCAATCTCTTTTGTTCACATATTTTAGCTTGTATCTTCCTCACACTTGGTGTTCCTCCACTTCTAATCTCAATGCAATAGGAAATCTAAGTAAAACAAACTTCAACAAACAACTCCTTGCAGGATGCTCCTTGACATGACCCTCTTCTGGTGCACAGTTGTTCACAGCTACCGCTCTTCGCCAAATGGCAGCCATAGCTGAAACCCTCGACTCAAATACCATGTTGAAACCCACTGAGTGAGCTTGTTCATTGCATTCAACATAAGACTATTTATACAAGTGACAACCATAGATTATACAACAACTATCATTATTTCTTTATCTAAATTCAATTACTCCTGCCGACTCCTCGCCGACTTTTTCCGACTAGCCATCATGGGCATAGGGATGGACAACGTGATTATTCTAACAATCATTACATCTGGTGTGTGTGGAATCCTTCTGTGTCATTGTAGTCTAAAACTTCTCATCATGTGTGAGAACAACATTTGAGGCGTTGAAACGTACTTTTCTACAAACCATCCAAAGTGCAACAATTGTCAACATGTGATTGCAGTAAATGAAGAAAAATATTTCCAAAAGGAAGCAAGAGTGTAGTAATCAATGCATGATGTTGTAGATAAAATCCTTCGAGCCCGTCACTGATAGAATTAAGAGGTTCTACCATGTTTGGGAAGTTTTGCAATTATTTTGAAGTGAAAACTGAGGAATCTTTGCAAGTATTTTGAAGTGAAAATTGCGGGTTGAGAAGGTGTTGACTAGAAATAGACCCTAAATATAAACAAAAATGGAGAAGATCAAAGTGTGAGGTTTGTTACAAATCTAAGTTTTTAGGTTTTCCACACTGAACCTTCTTGCATTTTTTGGATCATCTTGGGAATTTTTTTTGTGAAAATTCATACATGGCCCATGGTTATTCTTTGATTTATTTATCGATAATTGTTGATGCTCAGAAATTTTTTAGAGTGGTTAAGTGAATTCATGGAATTTTTTGAAAGTAGTTAAGTGGGTAATACATATGACATATTTTGGTAATTTTTTAAAAATGTTCAAACTTTATTATGGAATAAATGCGAGGGGACGAATGTACCCAATGTGATGGAGTGATATAATATTGAAGGCCATTGATGAGAATTGGTTTGCCTTGCTGCTGAGTTTTGCACCTGTTTACATGCACATCAGCCAAGTAGATTGTGCACATGTTGTTGAATACTCATTTCACTGTATATGTCACTCTACGAAGCTTGAATTAACATACATAATTCCAATAGTGTTCAATTTTGAGGTTGTTTCCATGGTTTTACTTATGAAATTACTTTGTAAAATAGGTGCAGTTTTAGTTGAACCCAACACTTGATATTGACTAAGAATGAATCAATTTAAAAATGTATTAGAAATCTTAAACAATTTAATTAGTTCCACTGCTGATGAAATTATAAATGTCAGTAAAGTAAATCTTGTTGATATCAACATTCATTTACATGATGCATTGGAGATAGTTGAATTTCTCCAGATCGAGTTTCAAGTATAGCGAGACAATCCTCATTCCAAACAACATTCATAGAGTAATGAAGCCATTTCAGGAGAAAATTTGGATGTAATGGAAAGTTATGTTCTAGAAAGGGTATGCAAGAGTCATTTGTATACAGATGTGAATCTTGTTGTTCCCAAAACATTTATAAGATAGTGGGAAGAAATTATGCACAACAAACAGATAATTGGTTTGGGATATAACAAGGATATCTTGGATGTATCTTTTCGTATGCCTAATTTTTTGAACCTATACAATTTGGTAGTGTTGGATTTCTCGATGGTGTTCTTCCAGAACAAATTGGTCGGTGCCAAAATTGTGATAATGTTAGACATGTGAAAGGTTGGTGTTTTGATCTTCACTCATGTGAGCATTATGGAAATCACAATCACAATTCTAATAGGTGTTCCAGAAAGAATACTACTACAAGAGTTAATTAATTTTAGATGGATTGTTGTTTTGGTTGTTTGGTCCAAAAAAACTAAGAAGTTATACAAGCCATACTGCAAGATATGCTCGAGAGTATTGAGCAACCTTGCGGTAAAGAACACTTCATCTTCTTACCATGTATTTGACAAGAGGGGAATTGATAGAGTTATGATGGTCTACTACAAGGTCAAAGGTTTGTCAATTGATCCTGAGTCCGAGATCCACAAGTGAGCATGAGCCACAACCTGTACTAGTTAGAGCTAGATTTGTAGCCAAAGAGACTTCAGTTTTTGCTAAATAAGTTGTATGTGAACAAGCAATTCCATATTCAGAATTGTTCATGGAACTACATTGATAGTTTCAGAGTTAGTGGTCACCTTAAAGCCACATTTTTTGTTGTTCTGAGAACTACTATGAAGGTTCTAGACGTGGGTATCATTTGCAATTTTCTCCTAAAACCCACCATTCTTGGTTTGTGATCATCCTTGAAAACCATTTATGAGAGACATTAAGCTCTTGGTTGAGATGCATTTTTTCATTTTTAGGTCTCATTCTTGTACTTTGATACATCCATTTTGATTAAGGGGGGAATGCTAGACAACTAATCCTCGGAATTAGGTTTGTGATTTGGTGAGTAGTTATTGGAGTCAGGGAAAACCCAAAAACTGAATCAACGATTTTGTAGTTGTATTAATATGTACACTATGTATATCATTCATTGACATGTTCAGTTCTTAATAAACTTTTGAGTTAGTTCCCAATTGTGTTTTATTACATTCCTTAAGATTACTTTTTCAAAATATTTGTTTAAAAAATGAAGGGAATAGGGTAAGTCTTTTAAGTTGAATAATTTTGAGAGTTTGAATACATTAGAAAACGATAGAAGTGTGCATTAAAACTATATAGTAGTCCCAATTATCAGTTAAATGCAATTCTCTTTTGTTTAGATCTGGGTTTCTCCAAGGTGTGTCTGAGATATTATTGCAGTACATAGTTTCACATATTTCATGATAGAGAGATTTTAATGTGCATATACAATAGAAATTATCCATCTAGATGCATATTATGCTTGATTGTTTGTTAAGTTATCTATCATTAGCGCACTTAAGTAGAGACAGTAAGTGAGCTGGTCACTTGAGTATTTATTTATTTTAAATTGGCTCTCTCATAGCAACTTCTTCACGACTTGGATTTTCAGTCCTCTAGTTCAGCTCCTCCTTTGCATTCATGACCTCTGATGACACACTGCTCTCTCTAGATTCTTATGTGACCTTGGGATTTGATACCATGAAAAATAATGAAAACAAAACATATTATTATTATTACTGCATCTGAGATATTATCACAATACATAGTTTCACATATTTCATTACAAAAACATTTTGATGGTGCAGATTCAATAAATATCAAGAAGCCATCTAGCTGCATCTTACTTTCCTCTAACTTCATCAAAGTATCACATCTTAATGAGCTAACTATTATGGAGTAAGATCCCGAGATAAAACAAGATCTTAATTTTCTTTCTCAGTTGGCAGCAACAACCATGGTTGTTTGGATACAAACATTGTTCAAAGCATCGAGTGAGAGTCATCTATGATCATTGAGTAGGAATCATGAAAGAAATATAATAACTGCCAACTGTGTGGAGACATTCATGTATCAAATTTCTCTGATTCCAAACTAGATCATCCCTTAGAAAAATGATAGCAGAAGAACCTTAAAGCCCTGAGAACGACAACCACCGATCAGGTGGAAGCTGATGGTCAATGACATATGACACATATTGTTGTGCAACGAAAGAGGAGAAAACAAAGGGACGTACATTTGGTTGTTTTATGAACAATTAATGAGTAATGCCTATACCCTAATCCCATTTCATTTTTAGATGAATTTATAGCCATTATCATTCTTATAGTGTAATCGTGCGTGGATCATGGATCAGAAGTATATTTTATCATTATGTATTTTCTATGTGCATATAATTTTGTTTTCATATATAACTAGTTTGTGTATAGTTATTGAGAATGAGTGTTTATGCAAAACAGTTAAGTGCAGTTTGTCTAATCTAATCTATTAGAATAACTAGTTTAGATGGTAACAATAGGAATCTGGTATAGCCAAAGACATGTTTTGTTGGTGTACTAAAAATATTTCATACATTGGTTTATTTTTTTTAGGTAAAATGAACAAGTTTTTTAAGTTTGTCTATTTTTTTTTTAATTATAAATTAACTTTCTCACATGAGAATGTATCATTACATTTACATTTTAGATAATAAAGGTTATATTTTATTTATGTTGTTATTTTTTTTCAATTTTTAAATAATGAAAAATTTAATATCAATGGATTAATAATTTTTTTGTAAGTAGAAACAATGGATTCATTTTCCATTCTTTATTCACTTTGTAACATTAAATGTTCTTTTCTTTGGAGAGCTAAGAAAGATAAAAAATGGGATGTTCTCTTTGGAGAGCTAAGGAAGATATAAAATGGGATTTAGCTATTTGGGATAAATTATATAAGTCTAAATTACTTGAGATAAATTATGTAGGACTAAACTTCCAAGAGATCTAGGCTATTATACTTATTGTTATGGGAGAAAAAATATAGTGGTGCTAGTTTCAAGGAGGGAAGGATTTATGGAAGCTTATATTGAATCACAAATAGGTAGGTTCTTCAATTTAGACTTTAGCCAAACAAGATATGCATATTATCCAACAAAATACTTTTTGGGAGATCAAATATGGGAAATCAATTTCATTTTTGAAGGATTCATTGAAACAAATTTCTATGATAAATGGAAAGAAAGAGATTGAATAACTCATTGTCTACATGACAGATAGTGGTAAGCACAAAGTATCATATTGTTGGATAGACACAAACTCTTAGGTTTGCTGGAGGAAATGGCTCGCTGGAGGAAATGGCTCTCACATGTAGCTCCCTAAACCATATGAGGAAGTTGTCCATAACTCTATGATGATATGCAGGGGGGTCATTATTATCTCTAATTAGCTTGATAAACTCAAATATGGATATTAAACTAGTGGAACATTCACAACTAAGGAAGCTTACAACTTGGCAGCCAAATTTTAAGAGTGTACCAAGGTATACATTTCAAATTCCATTTGGGGTTTGTGGCTTCGACCAAAATATCATTTCCTTTTATGGTTTCTAATTTAGGGGAAGAATATCACTTGAGATAACCTCCTCAAGAGAAATTACATTCAGAATTCCCTCTACTAGTTATGTAAATGAGTAGCCAAGGACTCCGAAGACTTGTTCAAATATTGGCCTTACACATTTTTTTATCTCGAATGACTTAGAAAAGGGTAAGAATAGCTCACTCATATTACAATCACAACAATATACCACTCACTATTGGACATTAGAGAATTTAGTATTTTCAAAATCTTGTCCTAAACAAAATTTGGACCCTCCTCCCAGCACTTCTACTTTGGGCCATTTAGAAATAAAGAAACTGCAATATCTTAAAAAATAACTACTTTTCCCATAAATCCCTTTGGAACATCATTAGGGAGAACATCCATGCATCAATGTATACACAACATATGACAATAGAAGATTGGTAGGTTAGTGGGGATGATGTCACCATCTTCACTTCCTAGGATCTGAATCCAAGTCCCCTCAAATGTTCAACTCCTATTCCTTCAATCTTAGCCACAAGCGTAAACTCTTGGCTTCCTCAACCTCAATATATCCTCAATATTAATCTCTACGGTGCCCCTAAAGGAAACCTAGGGGTTATATACTTTGGAAGAGTCTTCCAAGACTAATATGTCACAATTATCTTGCACTTTTATAGCCCCATGGGCCACAATAGTAATAACATGATTAAGCTTTGTTCAAGCATTAGAAGAATGTCTCTAGATACCGTAGAAAAAAGGCTTCTTGAAACTTTAGCTGGAAGGTTACTCTCAACTATTAATCATTATTCTCTCCAAAATTAATCATGGCATGGCCTCAAGCAATTTCTCTTGTAATTGGCACCTTAGTTGTTACCTATAAAATATAACCACTCGCTCACATCTAATTCAGGTGGTTATTTCTTTTCATCTTCATCTCTTTGGTAATAATATTTTTGAATGTTTATCAAATGAAGGATGTTAGCTTGAAACTCCTATTCTCAACCAACCCTCTCTCCCACTCCCTAATCCCCCCTAGAAAAGCAGTGTTTGGATCTAGCTTAAAGTTGTGTTGTCATCCCACCATAGCTCAGAGGTGTGTGTGTCATCATCCCACCATGCATTCATGAGTATGGACATATAAATTCACCCCCTCCAAGTTCCATACATTGCATTCACACCTCTTATGGATAATTATCATTATCTCATGGTATTTTCCAAGTTGTGGTATAAAGTCAATAGATTAGCTCTGGTGCAGATTTGGCATATACATGGAAAGAACTCACGAAGGTTCATGCTCACCAAACAAACCAATATTGGCTTTCCTTCCCATGCTTATTTGTAATTTCACATAGAGGTTGGCTTTCAAAAGATGAAGAAATTTCATTATCCAAAAAGGAAGCTTGTATACCCATGGTGAAGTTGCATTTTGGGAAGACTTATTGTATTTCATGGCTCTCATCAGCGCTATTTAGACTTCTATTTTTTATCTATAGATTCATCACTTTTTCTCCCTAACTAATATGATTCATTAATGCCATTTATCCTTTTTACTACTTTTATTGGCCACCTCTCTTACTGGCTTAGGTCCATAGAGACCATTTATGCTCTCTTCTCTTCTACCCTTGTCTAATTTTGGTTTTCTCCTAGGTATTTTCTTTCTATCCATACTACTCTGTCCACACTTGTCTTGCTCAACAAAGCCCCAATCCTTTGTTCCTGATCTATTATCATCATTAGATCTAGTTTTGTCTATTAAATTTTCAGTTCTCTTTCCTAGTTTTTGTTTTTCAATTAGAGAATGGCCTTAATGGCCTAGCTTTGCTAGTTAGTTTTCTTGGTGGTATGTTTAACATAAGCTAATTGTTTAAATTTATGTTGATAAGACTTTATTCTTTTCACTACTCTATTTTTCCTAGTGGCAAACCAAGATGAATATTTTTATTTTTTTCAACTTTTTTTGAAATTATGGAATAGAAGCATGTACTTTATAAAGAAAACTAATTGAATGTAGGGATGTTTTCTCTTGGAGTTACTCATATTGTGTTAGTAATTATAGGAGTGAAGTTGTTGATAAATTTTAAGCTTTAAATGTGTGTGTGTGTGTGTGTGTATGTCTTGGGGGCTTCACTAGGGGAGCAATACCATACCCCGTGGGTTCATATTGGGGGATAGATATTAAGGAAAAAATGACATAATTTATTGAGCATATAATAAGGGGTAAAAGGATTATATATTGGAAGGTATAAAAAATAAAGTTTTGTTGTAGTGGCTACAACCACCCTCCAAAATTGCCTTAGCTTCATTTTGGAGCCTCCGTACATCTTTCACAACAACATGTCTTGCCTTGTCAAGTACACAAG
Source organism: Pinus taeda (assembly GCA_000404065.3). NCBI lineage: Eukaryota > Viridiplantae > Streptophyta > Pinopsida > Pinales > Pinaceae > Pinus > Pinus taeda. Next base: position 59,568 of record APFE031028489.1, on the reverse strand, counting down.
TTTCCATGATTTTCTTGTGGAATGACAACTTGTCCATCAAAACTTGTTGCATCCCCCTCATAGGATGTTTCACCGGACTTGGTCTAGATGCAGGCAAAGAAAATCCCTCAAGAAATTGCAGAATTATAGAGGGGAACCAACCTTCCCTCCAGAAATTGTACAATTTTGTCTGGTAGTCTGTTGGGCTCCAAAATTGCACAAATCTTCCTGTCAGTGTTCAATAGAAAAATTACACAATTCCTCCCAGTAGGACTACTCAGCCTATAAATTGCGCAATTTTGGGCAACAATTAGCTTCTCTACCTAGAAATTGCGCAATCCCTCTAGCCAACCAGCCCATCTCCCTCCTAGAAATGCGGATTTTTTCCTCCTTGCTAAGGAGACTGTTGCATGTGCATTTGAGTTGACTAGTTCCCTTCGAGACCAAGAAAAAATGATTTGCATGCATGAGCTACTTCTCCCAAGGCAACATGTAAAGGCATCCCTTGATTTAGAGATCTACTTTTAGCCGCTAGAGGTTGCATGCAAGGATCATTTCAGAAACCTCACACCAAGTGTTGCTCTTCCTAGATTTGTGGCATGTGTGTCACATCTTCAATTTTATCAAAACTCATGAATTAGACACTACAAAGCTCATTCCTCACATTTACGTTGCAGCTCTAACATTCCATATTGCATCTAGGAGGCGTCGACACATTCAACTCATTTGTTTTTGGGTAAGCCCACCTTCCATTACTTGTGTTGCATTTCTGTTGAATTTTGTGTTTCGCTTTGTGTGATTTCTATTTGCTTGATTTCATTGAGCACTTGCTATTGTTTTGATGCATGGTAGCTTGTAGAAGCATCTTTTCAGTTTTCGTTCACATCTCACTATTGTCGCATACATGACAATGTTTTTCATGGACGGTTGACGACTCACTTCATACACATGCATGGTTTCATTTTTCTAAATCATGCGCTTGTTGTTTGTATGAATGATCATTTACTCTTGTTTGCACTCATCTCATGATGCATTCACACTTCTCATGTTTTCAGTTTCCTGTCAGTCGAACTTTGCTGCCTTGGCCCAAACCATGCCTTACTCGGCTAGCATTGCACATTTCTGGAAGTGAAGGCTCTACCTTCCCTCTAGAAATTGTGCAAGTCTATCCAAGCAAAGGCCTACAGGCATGCACTGTGCAATTATTGGAGGCAGTGTCCTATTGGCCCCAGAAATTGCGCAATACAAGTTGCTGGTTCCACGTCACTGCCGACTGAAATTGCACATTATGCAGTTTCAGTCCTTAGCAAGCCAGGATGGACTATGCATTGTGTAGTTCCAGTAGTTAGTCAGCCTAGTGCCAACCCCGACTATGCCTTTCACAGTTTTGGTAGTCAGTCTTTCGACCTCCCGACTGAAATTGCACAACATTCATGATTAGTCACATAGATATGTTGCAAGTCAGTTCTCAAGTTTATTTTTGTTTTCAATTGACATATTTCTTGCCATGAGTGTTTGCATGTCTCTAGGTATCACAGGTGTTCATGTGCCTCTTAACAGCATAGGTACAATGGTTTCCACGATAGCAAAGTCGAAGAAACCGTTCAGAGCACACTTAGGGATGTAGTCGATCAAATGATTATGAACTTGCCTACCCATGAAGACATCAAGTTGTTTGTAGACAAGGACATCAAGATATGATGGAAGCAACATCACAACAAGAAGAACCATCAACAACAACTAAAGGAAGGATATTAGATGCAATAAATGCAAGAGGAAGGTTGTTGACAACACAGAGGCAGAACAAAGTTGCAAGTTCACATAGATCCACTTGTGATGAAATAAATTTTAGAGACACAAGCTATGAGGTGATGACATGACATGAAGGTCATGCGAAGATAGAGAACGGAACAAAGAAGGAGTTGCATGTGCTAAAGCAGCAACTCAAGGAAGAACATGAGATGCATAGAAGAGAGAATGAGTTGCAGCAGGAACATGTACAACGTCGGGTGCAACATGCACTCACGGATGAAACTACACCTGTACAAGTTATAGATCCATCCCAGTAGCTGGCACAGAGCATACATGGTGAGAAGCGTTGTTTATCGCATGCAAGGGAATTCAGCAGCATGCATGTCATTGTGCGCACACATGCGATCCCTCCCATTCAGTACACTCACCGAGGCAAAGACAAGAAGCAAGTCTGACTAGAGCTTAACATGTAGTTGACAGTTGATGTGTATGACCACTAGCACACACTGGAAGATCAGCATAGACACTATGCATTAGTGTGTTTTCGGTTTGGCCACACCCGAGAAGACCATGCGTAGGCTAGAAGATGAGTCGGATGGAGGAGCCACACCAATGCACCCAGATGCAATGGAGGCAAGAGTTTGCTTCAACAAGATGTCACCATGGAGCGCATGCACACCATCACGGACAATCAAGCTTGGCATCAACTCACCACCTTCACCATCACAAGCATGTCAAAGATTTGGTCTCACCACAATGGACTGAGTGTTAGCGATTCCTTGCATTGCTTTCTCAAGCCATTTTGTCTCACATGGGCACATGTGCATTGTAATGTAATGTCTTGTCAAGTGGAAGTTCAAGTGTCGATAGTTGGATGTAATAGTCATAGAGTAGATGAAGGGTCATGGGGGTAGATGAACTATCACAAAGGGGAATATCAAGGGTCACCCCACCCTTTGCTATAAATAGAACCGCATAACTCATTGTAAAGGATTTTGGTCAGCCAAGCTTTCAATAAGACTATCTTGGAGAGAGCTTGGACAATATTGTAATGAGCCTTGGCTTCTCCACTGCGTAGAGCTAGTATATCTCTTTGGAGGAGCATGCAGTTGTCGCTGTAACATTATGTTGTCGGAACTAGTGGTTAGACATGGATGTATTGTATGTCTAGAACTTATACTTCTTAATATAACATAGCCAACACTTTTCATGCATATGTTGTATTGTATTCTATGCTATCTGATTTACTCTAAATGATATGTGTATGTGTTTTCTTAAGCATGCATGTATGGACTATTCTGTATAAGTATGTATGAATCTTTATGAAATGTGCTGTTGGTTTAACCATCACGTTGGACTGCTCACTAAGTTGCTTTCCAGCTTGTGATGCATCTCCGCTCGTGTGTTCCCTTCCAAGCCGCGTACTATTATAGGTTTCCAAGGGGCACACTCACTTCACCCTTAGTGTGTTAGAACCTCTCATGCACCTTCCTTCACTTAATGCAGCTGCCACACCCTTGCTACCAATAGGGACATCTTAATTGCCTCTGTGTGAAAGCACAGTTAAGGCATTATTGTATGACCCACTGCTCGGACTCCCATACCAAATGGTCTGAGGTCTAATTGGGAATTCTTACTGGGGAGATCCTCTTACATGTTGGCGGGCCCAGCACCATCAACAAGTTCAAAGCTAATGAAAAATATAAAAGGGTATAAAAAATGTTAATGAAAAATTAGATACCTACAATATCTAGTGAAAGTAGGGTTTTTTTTAATTGGGAAGGTGTATTAGGTTCATATTGGTAGGAGTTTAAATAATGTGATTTTTAGATGTATTTTCCAATATGTAGTCAAATTAAGGATATTGCTTAGTATGCCACGAATGTGCATGATATGTTAGACGTTCATTGAGTGAAGTCCCTATTATGTGTATGTGTGTGTGTGTTCAATTCTCCATTTTTTAATCCAACTGAACCTATGTGTGCATAGCTAAGATATTATATATGTAATACACTAGCACCTTGGTAAAGGAAACATCCATGTGTCTCCTAACATCATAGTATAAGGGAATTTCATTTTCAGTCATAACGCCCCTAATGGTGTGGCTAATGATTCTATGACTAGATAACAAAATACTAGAGTTAACTAGAATTAAATAGCTTCGAACTCATTTTTATCAAGTAATGAAGATGCAACCTAGTTTTATTTGACCATATAAGGATCATTAAGAATAGAAATGGTTACTCTATCTCCTAGCATATTCTAGAATTTATAGTAGGATCTATTCAAGCTTTTCTCAAGGAACCCAACTATCCCAATCCAAAGAAATAATTACACTACTTAGATGTGGAATAAAACTAAAGTATCCATAAAAATATTATACAGAAAGAACTTGGGAAGAGAACAAACTAGGAGATCTTGATTACATTAGGAAAAGGAAAAATATTTTTTGGTTAATTGTGAACATTAGAAATCATTAAAATTTCTTCTATGATTATTTGAAGAGGCCAAGATACTAAATGAGATAGTCATGCAAAGTCTATATTTATATCCATAACTTGACTTGAGGATAACTTATTTTTTTGCTTTTAATTTATTATTTTCATATAATAAGGGTCTTCATGCCGCTCAATGCTTATTCTTAGAAATAAGAATTTAAATACAACTAAAATCAAATTGAAGGACAATACACTTGTAATAAAAACATTACGTCCAATTCATCACCATTAAATGTCATGGTCATATTCCTATCACAAATATGTATTACACTATTGATATTACCTTTACTGTTTTAAGCCAATATTAATTTTGGTAAAATTTGTTTAGTGCATCAAGATTTCTTTGGAGACTAAGTTCCTTTCTAATAACACAACATGATTTTCATAATTCAACAACAATACAACATAACTCAATATAACTATTAGTTCTCCCCCCACACTTCTTAATCTAATTTTTCAACTAATTTATAAATATGCCAATAATGTTTAGAAAGATGATGAAGTTAAACCTTCCTAATCCAATATTTTGACTCATCTATAAATATTCTAAATAATGTTTAGAGGATATCATTAATTCACCTAGATACTATTTCCTTTACATTATTGCTTTAGCTTTATCATTTATCCATCGATAATTGTGGAATAACCTTTTCATATAAGAAAAAAAGTAGCTTCTCTCAACGTAAGTGGAATTCCTACTTTTTCCATTATTCCGTAAATTTTTATTTGAAGATGGTATTAAAGAATTTAGAAAAATCTACAAAGAGAAGTAAATAGTATATCTTTCCCTTGTGCTTTCTAGATCGTTGAAAGTTCACACTGAAAATCAGGTTGGGAAGGAATAATATTTTTTTTTCTTTTACCTGTTTACTTAATTTTCATTTCAAATGATAGTAAATACCTTCATACTTAGGCTACCAACCACAACAATTTTATGTAATTCCTTACCTTATTCACATAATTCTTTTAGTAATATGTGATCAAAGATTTTGGATCCAATGTTTAAAATCTAGGAGCTTTCACCATTGGGAAAGGTTCAATCCCAAGGACAACTTCCACTAGAAGCCACAGGGACACTTAGAGGTAGTGGTTTAGCATGTGGTTGTAGCTAGAGATATTATATTGATTGGATTTCAAGGGTTTCATTCTGTATGGCATCTAAGGTTAAAAAATAAAGGTAGTCTAGAGGAGAAATAAAAAAGCATAAAACCATGTTAAGGATTGGTGTAGCCCTTAGGGTGAATGGTGATTTTAATGACATATATGCCCCTTTTCATAGTTTATTAAAGCTCAAGCTAGTACCACAAGTCATAGTCATGGTAATAAATAGACAGATAAAAAAATCCTTTGTATATATATATTACTACGAAATATATTACTATGATACTAGTGGCATATGACTCAACAAATAAGAGATATAAGTGAGACATTAAGATAATTAGTGACTTGGATAATTAATCCAAAAAATGATTGAAATAGAAGATTGTCCCTAAGGTGCACATCTTGCCAGAGATTGTCCACTATTGTCATGCAAACTACATTCCAAGTCAAAGGGCAATGATGTCCCTTGACCAAACCATCCTTTTGACCATCACTGTTGAATCAATCAATGAAGTGTTGGAACTACAACTAGGGCATAACTTATCTCCTATTTCCATTGGAGACATGCTAGACAAATTCCCCAAGCTTGCCACCACCAAACTTGCTGAATTGTTCCAGAATTTTATTGTAGAAGTAAAACATATTCCAAAATATCCTTCCCCATACATGTGAACCATATTTTCTCAACTTGGCCATGACATTGTGTCAATGATATCTAGTATCTTAGGCTATACAACCAGTGAATACATAGATGAAATCATCTTGGCCTTCATGTCCATTTTTACTCTAGGACAGCCCCCTACTGTCACATATGATTAGGCCAAGTAAATAGCTGATAGGATGCATGACCAATTTCTCATAATGAGTAATGAAAGAGTGTTTAAGTATTCTTCAGTTTTGTACCACCTTTTCTTATACTACCAAGCTGACAAGTTCCCCTTCACTCTCCAAAAGCTGGACACTAAAGGTCATCCTAGGTCAGTCATTTTCTGGACTCCTTTGATACATAAATATGAACCCCCATATCCATACACAGATTTCATAGATGTTTTTGTACATCTTGTAATGACCATGCTGCTAGGAAGTCATCCTCCAAGAATCAGTGCATATATTAGGAGGATCCTGCAGCGATCAAAATAACACAAAGTGGGAGATTGGTACTTGTACCAAAATCACACAGATATTAGGATCTATGGTTGTGAGTTGGCCCCATATAAGTTACCCAGATACCTCCCAATGAGGTTATTTGCTCTGGAGTACTACAGGAAAATAGTCAACTCAGATGAGGTGCATTTTTTTAAAGCCAAAAAGAAGGCTCGGCTCATAATCAAAGATCAGCTAGGCCCCTTTGTATGTAACAGTTGAGAAGCTAGAAGAGAAGTAGAGGAAATCCTTCAGAGACTTAAACTAAAACAAATCTTTATGTGGACATATGATCCTTGTGACTTCATCTCCAACAGAAGACAGAAAAAGAAAATGGCTCCCTACATTCACCACCGAATCCCTGAGATAGAAAAATATGCAAACCAATTGGAATGGGTGGAGAATACTCTAATAGACAGGGATAGCACTGAAGTAGCAGTGAAAATGCTCTAATTGATTTAGATGAAAGGCTTGATGAAGGTTCTTTCATGCAGGTTCCAAGAGAATCTCAAGCACAAGGAGAATCGCAGGCACATAGTGAACAATATATAGAAGAAGAATCCCAGGTACAAGAAGAGTCAGAACAACCAGACTTATCATAAGAACTAACTCAAACAAGACTTCCAGAGCCCATAATGAGTACTCCCCCTACCTTGCAAACTCCTCTAAATGAGGAGAAAATCCTCAAAAGGAACAGGGAAGAGGCAACTACATAAGGTAAAGCAACCATAAAAACATATGCAGAAACTAGCCTGGTCAAAAGGCAAAGGTTAAATCTTGTCTCTGAGCAGGAATTCATAAAAGAAACAGTAGGAGCCACCAGCACAAAAAGGGAAAGAAGCAGGCGTGCCACTCCTTTTGGGGACACACTAGAGCCTTCCACATCAAATACTCAGATGTTAGAAAGGCAACAAAGTGTTGAAGTGTCCTCATTTAGGATGCCAGCAAACAAAGATCAAGACATTAGAGAAAGATACAAGGATATAAAGGCCAGGAATGAGAGGCTAAAAGCCCAAACTTACGCACAATACTTAAAGATGGCACCTACAAACCAAACAAGGCTTATGTCAGCCTATGATGTGAAAGAAGGAAAAATGAAAATGACATTTATGAAGCCCACTACATGGCAACCAAGATCAGCAGCTGACTATAAAAGGATCGAATTTGAAGTACTAGCAAAGGACATACATCCTATTGACCAGATTGAGTTGCACAAACAGACAGGGGAGATTATTTACTCGACCTTGACAGGGAAAGCCATCACAACCCACCAACTGCAGAACTCCCTGAATAATATATCAGCTCAGTTCCAATTGGAGAAGGCCTCTTCATAGGGAAAAGACACCAGAATCAAGTCCTTAGAGTACTTAATCATTGAGTTGGGACATGATCCCAACAATGTGGAGGCCACTTAAAGATTGATCAAGAAGAAAAACGATGACATAGATTCTTTGAAGAAGCAACTTAAGATTCCACCACTGCATCACCCACAGACAATAGAGGTCCTAGAGACACAAAAATGACAAGAGGAGCTTATGGACTTGGTCCTGAAGCTAAATGACCAATTGAAAGAAACAAAGAAAGAATTGGACACATTGATTCAGTCCAAACAAAGTGAACTTGCCACCACTTCTACAGATGCATTTCCCATAGTAACAACTGCAGTTCCCTCAGCATTGGTAGCATCATTGGCACCAACAACTCCACCTGCCATAACACTGCTAGTCACAACTGAGTCAACAACAACATGTAATTCAATAGAAAAGACATCAGAATTAGTGAAAGCCATGGAGGAAATGTCCATCCAAGCAAAAAAACTTAAGAGGCTTAAGGAGAAAGTGGCAAGCTTAGAAACTGACTGCAAGCTTGCCCAAATACAACAGAGGGAAGAAACACAGAAACCCCTAAGGATGGGTGAGAGGATTAAGGTCCTAGAGAAGGATCTAGCTTTACAAAAGCCACTAGGACAAACTAAGGAAATGCGGTGGGCCAATATCATTGACTCTGTCAATGATATTTGGCCATCAATTCAAGTAATATTTGAGCAAACATGACTGGTGAAAGTGGCCACCGAGGCTATCAAGAAAGTAAAAGAAGATTTAGGAGACCAGCCTGAGGAAGCTAATCGACTCATCCATTTCTTAAACAATAAGAATAGGCATGAACTTAATGAGATGGGTGTAGAAGACAGAACTGAGGCCATCATAGAAGTTAAAAAGGTTTATTCTAAAAGAAACCTTATGCTTAACCTAGAGGGAAAATGCCACAACATGCAGGTTGGCATTGATAGATTCATGGCAAAGTTTCAAATTTTGAGGAATAAATGCCTTCCAAGTCCTATGGTCGTCCATGACAAACTTATGACCCAATCAGACTACACTGATAGATTAAGGAAGTTGGCTAAGGATCAAACAAGCACTTTAGGTATCAAGGCCTTGCCAATAGGGAAAGTATTGTATGATACTTTAGAATATTTATTCGTTATGAAGCATGAGGTGAAACACTTGTTTATCACCAAGCCTAATTTTTCCAAGTATACTGAGGCTGATGAGATCTATAGGAGAATTCTCAAGGTGAAGTTACCTGAGGATGAATGGTGGAAAACAATGACTGATTTACTATAAGTTACCACAGTAAATCTGAATTGCAGTCAGATGAAACAGGTGAACAGGGTCAAAGAGTAGCAGGTTAAACAATATCAGTAAAAGACTAAAGACAAATATGATTCCAGTGTACACATATCAGCCAGACTAAAAGGGCTCAAGTTCAACTGCAATAGCTAACACTACCACAATAAGAGGGAGAACATGATGCAATTTTCCATCTGTCTCTATCTTCATGCTTGAAGATATTTTTATTTCCTTAATTAAATCTCAAACTATTATGAGATATTTTGTAATTTTTTTGTATAAATACTTCGCATTTCGAGGTAGTTAGGGTGGATTCAAAGACATTTATGTAGACTTGTATCTAAAATCCAAGTGCTATTGTATCAAGACTGGATTGGCTTGCTAGATCATGGAATAAAGTTCAGACATTTTACAGGATTATTGTGTAAAGCAAAAATCAAATAAGTATTCTCTCATGTGTATTATTGTTTTTCCTTATGTTTATTAATAATAATATGTGTTTTCTATGAAATTTTAATGCTAAACTAGCAATGATATTTCAGAACTTTCTTTAATGCACTCCGTTTTGACTATTTACCTTCTTAATGTTTTCTACCAAACTATCTTAGTTAGGGAATTCTTAAATGCTCCCTTACTTCTGTAGTTTCTCTTTGTGGTCTATATAGCAAAGAATTCTTAATTACTTTTTGTTGATGATCACCCTCTATTCCTCATTCTGATCTTGGTCTAAGGATTCTTCATTGCTCTTTTACGATGGCCAGAATCATTCCATTTACCAGCCCTTTGAAGATTTTCCTTTTGCTTTGCTAGCCTGCCTTGTGAACAATCCCTTTAATGATCTTATCCAGTTAAGTTATCCTTTGATTGAATCCATAACCCAATGGCTTAAAGACCTAGTTCTATGCATTTGTTCCAAGAATTCCACCACCCAACTTTCAATCAAAATCAAAATCCTCATGAGCAGTAAAAATTAGCCGAAAATCCCACCCAAACAAAGTTAAATTATAAAGAGAGAGCCCTCTCTGGACTTAGGTTGTCTAGAACCTAAGTTTGAAGATTGGTTTGTGGTTACCTCGAATTATTCCTTCTTTTGATAAATTCTAGGGAAGACTTCTGAGTGAGAACAATGGTGAATGGCCATAAGGCTTGGGAGATAAGTAGGGGTTCTTTTCTAGCTTCCTAGGGGATTTTACCACAATTCAGCCTCAAAATAAGCCACTACAGGTCAACCTACTAGATGTCCTAATGCATTTTACAAGATGTTCTGAATTCCTACAGGATCCCCTGTATTCCTATAGGATACAACTGAGAGAAAAACGAGGGATGTTGAAGGTGATGGAAGGCTTAGGGAAGGTGGATGTGGATAGGATGAGGCAAGGGAGTGCGTAGGACTTATAAGTGTTGTGAGATGGCTGGATTTGCTCAACAAGCTTGGAGAAGTACTCTTATCAAATGATGAAATTGGTGAGGGTTTTAATGAAAGAAAGTGATGACCATGGATGGATGAAGTTTGGATGAGGTTGTTGATCATGACATCTCTATGTACTACCAAAACTCCTGCACTGCATCAAACATTGACATTTATCCATAAATCATGTAAACAAGAAGGAACTAAGGAAAACAAAATTTCATGACCTAGCTACCTATTTCATACGTGGGAAGAACTTGAAGAAAAAACTGATGAGATTTAATGTAATACTGAAGAGAGAAGAAATGGAAATCAAATCCTATTCTTGAAAACTAGCAAAAGGTTGACCTAAGTAATCGAAAACCCTAAATTCTATGAGAAACTAGAATTTTGTCTTTGTGGGGCTGCATAAGAGTGCTTTCCTCAAAACATGATCTATGAAGGGACCCATGAGGCCAAATCCACCTACTGAAATTTTTTTATATTCCTTTATCTCTTCAAGCTACTACTAAAGTAAGACACAAATGAAAGCAAACTAATTAAATCCACAACTACTTGCAATGAAATAATATTAAAGACAAATCAACTATGAAATCAACGAAACATACAAATACAAGAAGAGGAGCCTTTGCTGCTAGGGTTGGGCCCCACCCCAAGAGCTTCAACCCTTCGAGTCAACTCAGTGCTAGATCAAGGAAATTCGCATTCTCATTATCAAATCAGAAATTACATAACAATGTTTTCCACAAGTCTTGAACTCGAAAATGACTAGTGTTTTTATAGCGAAAATTTGAATCCTAATGAGGCTCTATGCCTCCTTATTTATAAAACTGAAATATCCAACGACTTCCTTAAATCTAGGGAGGCTCGGCTCCCAAAATTGAGATAAGCTAGCTCTTTAACTTTCACTTGCTTGGCTGCCTTTCGATCTCCATGACTTGGCTGCTTGTACTCTGAGCTAGTGTGATTGATGGAGGAATATTCAAATGAGTGAGGAGTAAATGAGGAGGATCTACCTCCTACAATCTCTCCTCCTTGTCTAATTCAAGTTTCAGCCTTTAATTAGCCAAAATTTCAATGATTTTCTCTCAAAAACCTGTAACCAATGCACATTAGTCCACTAGGTATAATATCTCACTTTGACTCATCTCATTAAGAAAAAATAATCAAAATATGTAATAAATTATGAGAAGAGTTGATTTGAATAAGCTAGGAGGTGTATTAATGGTCCATATAGCTACCCAATGATGAGGCTCATCAAATTCTACAACAAGTGTCATTATTTCTTTATCTAAATTCAACTACTCGTATTGACTCCCTGCTGACTAGTTAGCATGGGAATAGGGACGAGCGACATGATTATTCTAAAATGGCCCCCCTTAATCATGACGACCTAAATTTTACAGTTCCTGCTAGTCTCACTCTCAACTACGGCTTACAACAATACATAAAAAGACTTGATAAGGAGGATTTCATTTTTGTTGTTGGTTTAACAGAGCACAACTCTCTTCAATGGAAACAATGTTGTAGACACTACTATCTACCAACACTCCACTAGATACTCTCTATGATCTACACCACATAGGTGTCACGGTCAACTCAACCTTCTTCAGTGGACACTCAGTTGCAGACACTTCTATCTGCCAACACTCCATTGGATACTATCTGCACCACACAAGTGTCACGGTCAACACAACCTTCTTCAGTGGACACTCAGTTGCAGAGACTCCTATATTCCAACACTCGATTGGATACAATCTACACCACACTGGCGTCATGGTCGACACAATATTTATTAAATGACACTCGATGGCTGACACTCTTATATGCTAACACTCCACTAGATCACTCTCTATGCCACACATGCATCACGAGCGACATAACCTTCTTCAACAGACACTCGGTTGCAGACACTCATATCTGCCAACACTCCACTAGATATTATCTATGCCACAAAAGTATCACGAGCAACACAATCTTCATCACCAAACACTCGGTTGCAGACACTCTTATTTTCCAACACTCCAATGAATCACTCTCTGCGCCACACAGGCATCATGGTTGGTACAACCCTCTTTAGTAGACACTCCACTGGAAACAATGCTTTCCAACAACATCAACAACAGGACATACTCCACTTTCCCTTCACAACTACTGAGCCCTCCTCTGGCACTTCACACCACAGAGCCCACAACTCTGCACACCATCGAGCTTACAACTCTGGCTTTGAGCTCACACGCTCTTAGGCTTGATTTTACCACACTGCAAGCATTCAAATATGTAGTGCCCAATAATTAAGCCCCCCCGCACAAGGAGAAACTTCTCTTCAAATAGAAAATCGAGCCCTCACGAATCCTCACACATGATTGGATGTCCAGGTCACAAAATCCTCATGCCAAAGAACATTTCTCCTTGCTCCATGCTCATGGCACTACATAAGATGGTGTTAGGCCCCTATACTACTAGTGTAACCCCTTATTGTTATTAGTACAACCCACTTATTATATTGATGTACCCATGTAGTGCCCATATTGTTATTATTGTGCCCCATAGAAACCCACTATTGTTATTATTGTGCCCTTACATTATTATTGTTATGTCGGCTCTGATTATGCTATGACCCCTTAGACTCTTATATATAGAAAGGAGGTATTTTCATTTGTATCATCCAAGAATTGTGCATTTATGTAATGTAAAGGAGGTTGCCCCCTCGAAGAGGCTAAATTCTAAGGTGTTGATCTATCTATACTATATTTTCTTGAGCTGGTTTCATAACATTTGGTATTAGAGCTTTGGATTCTAGGGTTTCGTTGCTTCAAATAGGTCATCGTGGAATTTTCGCTATAACTTTTTTTCTGCAACATTTCAGAAGCTAAAAAAAAATCCATTGGAGAAGAAATCACATTGAATGTTAAGTCTGAATTCCAGAGCTTTTCGCACTATATTTGCAGAGATATGATCTGAGGAATTTGGTTTGTTTGCAGACTCCTCAATTACATTCCAAACAGGTGACCTAGGGAAAATTGTCATATATTTCTCTCCGAGCATCGGATTGAAATTTTATAAGAAGGTACAGAAAGAGGACGGACTATAGTTGCTTGTATATATATTTTAGTGTCAAAGGTCGAAACAGTGACACGTGGCACTTTATACAAATTCGCTCTTCTGGAAAGGTCTATAATCAAGTCATCTTGGGAGATTGTGCATAACTCTTTCTTGGATAATCCAATTTGGATCAGACTAGTGTCATTGGAAAGAGGACGCAGAGGGCTACTACAGGTCACACTTTTAGAACTTAGAGATGTGAAAGTATAGAGTTACAGTCATTTCAAGATCGAGCTCCTGAAATCAAGAAAAAGAAAGATGAGGAAGTTTGAGGGCAAGGATCCAGTAAATTGGATACTCCAAATGGAGAAATATTTTGATCTACATGGTGTACCACTGTTACAAAAGGTATGTATTGCATCTTCATATTTAGAACCAGATCAATTTTTATGGTATGAAGGGCTTTGTTCTCGTAAACAACTTGTATGGTCAATTTCACGGAGGAAATGATAGCACATTATGAGGATAGAAAGAGCAACACCACAACAATTGGAAAGAGTAAAAGGGATTTGTGACATATTGGAAAGAAAAATTATGAATGGAAGCATACCCTTCACAACTATAAAATGGAAGTGTTGTTTCTCCTAGCCTTCCACAACCTACAAGGGTTACACCACAACAATTGGAAGAAAAAAGAGAAAAAGGGCTTTGTTACAATTGTGATAGAAAATGCACTAAAGGTCATAAGTGTGCTAAGAAGAAATTAGTTTACATAGAATATGAAGAGGAGGAGGAAAAGGATCAAGAAACATCAAAAGAAGAGGATGTACGCCAGGACCCCACCCCAGAGAAAGAGAATCAGACCATATCTTGTAAAGCATTTGCAAAAATTACCACTCCTCAAACTCTCAAGATAGAAGGACATATCAAGAAGAAAAAGGTGCAAGAAGTGAAAGATCGCATTGAGAAAGAAGAAATGAATCCAACCATATCTTTTAATTCATTGGTCAAAATTACCACTCCTCAAACTATCAAGATAGAAGGACATATCAAGAAGAAAAATGGTCAAGAAGTGAAAGATCACATCAAGCATCAAGAAATGAATCCGAGCATATCTTGTAAAGGATTGGAAGAAATTACCACTCCTCAAACACTAGAGATAGAAGGACATATCAAGAAGAAAAAGGTTCAAGCAATGAAAGATAACATTGAACATCAACAACAAGTTCTCCAACTTTTAAAGGATAACGCCACTTCGGTGCAAAATCAAACGAAACAACGGGTAGATCAACATCGTAGTGAAAAATGTTTTGATGTAGGTGATTGGGTATTTTTACTGCTACATCTCAAGCAAGCTATTTATGAGAAAGAAATGTTGGCTATACTACATGCACTTAAAAAATGGTGACCTTACCGAATGGGAAGACTCTTCAAGGATGAGGATGTGGAAGCATTGTTTTGCGCTATTTCTATTATCCAATCAGATTGGATAAACGAAGCAAGGGATGAATGGAAGAGGGACGAAGAAGTATGGCCACTTATTCAAAAGTTGCAAAAGATCCCAATTCAAACAATATTGCCAAAAATTGAAGAGAAGAAAAATCATATTGGAACCTAGAGCAGTCACAGAAACAAGAACTCGACAGCTACGAAATCGATCAATTTCAGAGTATCTCATCAAGTGGAAGAACTTACACGCTAAAGATTCCACATGGGAGGACAAGAATTTTATACAGAAGCATCAAGAACTACTAAAGTGTTGCGAACAATGATTTTCAAAGGAGAGGGGCATGTTAGGCCCATATACTACTAGTGTAACCCCTTATTGTTATTAGTACAACCCACTTATTATATTGATGTACCCATGTAGTGCCCATATTGCTGCTATTGTGCCCCATAGAAACCCACTATTGTTATTATTGTGCCCTTACATTATTATTGTTATGTCGGCTCCGATTATGTTATGACCCCTTAGACTCCTATATATAGAAAGGAGGTCTTTTCAATTGTATCATCCAAGAATTGTGCATC
Organism: Pinus taeda; assembly: GCA_000404065.3. Lineage (NCBI taxonomy): Eukaryota > Viridiplantae > Streptophyta > Pinopsida > Pinales > Pinaceae > Pinus > Pinus taeda. Next base: position 43,981 of record APFE031028489.1, on the reverse strand, counting down.
TATGTAATGTAAAGGAGGTTGCCCCCTCGAAGAGGCTAAATTCTAAGGCGTTGATCTATCTGTACTATCTTTTCTTGAGCTGGTTTCATAACAGATGGTTTCAAACTATGCTTCTTTCCTACAACAACAATTCCACAAGCTATCTGGCAACATTGTTTTCCAACACACATCTCAAGTTCCACCACATTTTAACACGTTCTCAACCAGACCTCTAAATCTTTTGCACCTCCTCCACATGTGTGGCTCAAATGGGATTGTAGCTTAGCGTCCTCCTCATCGGTGCTCCACACTAGTACAGGCAGGGACCATGCCAAGCTCCACGCCCATCGCACAATTCTTCCACCGAGGTTTTAAGTTCAATCTTCTCTCACGCTCACCCCATGTTCTATCTTTTTCCTATCAAAGAATAGAACTTAAAACAATTGTTCCAATCAAAATGTCGCAACCGCTTTCACACCCTCGGATCTCGTAGTTTTAAGTTTGATCCTCTCTCATGCTCACCCAATGTTCTATCTTTCTCCTATTAGATAATAGGACTCACAACAATTGTGCTAATTGAAATGTCACAACCGCTTTCACACCCTTGGATCTCTCACCCAACATGTAGATCTAGGCCAACAAACTGATCTTCGAAACCTTCTCAATGATCCGCACCTCTCTATAGCGCTCTCTAATCTTCTAGGGTCCTACGATCGGGCCACTCAACAATTCATTGCTAGGGAAGGTGCTGGAGTTACTTCTGGGTGCAATAAAACAACCAAGAGAATCTTGACTTCATGAGAAAATATAATGTGAAATCACTAAGTCCACAAAGAAGAATCTCGATCTGTCCACAAGCAAAATACTATAAAGACAATCGAACAAAAAATAACTTTACAAAAACCTAGCAACACAGGGCTCAACAACAATGCTTCGACAATAAAAATTCAACTGGCTCAACAACAACACTTTGACCACAATGATTCGACTAGTCAGTTCGACTAGCGGTCTCCATGCTTTCCCTTTTCTCCAATTTGCATAAAAAAACTATGATTTGTATAAAATTCAAGTAGGAGCGGCGACAATGACCTACAACTACATTCTGCCCTGCAAACAAGTTCATATTGAACAACTCATTATGAAAACACATCTTTCACTACCTCTCTGCAGCACACGTCCGTCAACTATTGTGTTCTCTGTGATGGCACTCTCTCCTAACAATGTTTGATCACACACTTCTGGAAGCTTGACCTACTAATACACTTCCATGGGCTACAATCTTCCTCAGATAATATGAAAATGAGGCTCTTCTCACACTACTCTATGCACAACATACAACTCCAACATCGATCATCACCTATGCAACAACATTATAACACCCAGGAAGCAATCCTCATTTTGTTTTTTAGGATTCATCGTCTCACAGACAAGTTCAATCTGCAGACTCAGCCTCATCCAAGTGTAGGCCTTTCAACCTGATCCACCAAGATCCTTATACGTTGGTCACTCGCAATGGATCACCAACTAATACGATCCCAATATCAAGCATCTCTCAACTTCATGATCTACACTTACACATCAACAAATTTCACAGCTACCCACAGCTTTTATAGTGGGCTCTCCACAACCACCCTAGGCACACCCTTAGCGGCCTCACAACAACTCACACCTCCACAATGCCTTCGAGCCTCACTCTACTTCGAGCTCCACAATGCCTTTGACATAATGTGCAAACACCAACAAAACAATGGAACATCAATAGATTGATATTTATTGATGCAAGAAATATGGGGGAAACTCCACATTCTTCCATGTAACAACAATCTTCCTCGCAAAAGTAATTAAAGTAATTCTCTGTTTAGGTCACTGCTCTCACTCGCCAAAGGTTTCATCTCCATTTAGTCATCGCACAAGCTCAAGCCATCTCTATCGTTCACATATTTTGGCTTGGATCTTCCTCACACTTGGTCTTCCTCCACTTCCAATCTCAATGCAATAGGAAATCTAGGTAACACAAAATTCAACACACAATTCCTTGCAGGATGTTCCTTGACATGACACTCTTTCGGTGCACAATTGTTCACAGCTCCCACTCTTTGTCAAATGGCAACCACAACTAAAACCCTCGACTCTAATACCATGTTGAAACCAACTGAGTGAGCTTGAAAACTCACAGAGTGAGCTTATTCATTACATTCAACATAAGACTATTTATACAAGTGACAACCATAGATTCTACAACAACTGTCATTATTTCTTTATCTAAATTCAATTACTCCTGCCGACTCCCAGCTGATTTCTGTCGACTAGCCATCATGGGAATAGGGACAGGTGATGTGATTATTCTAATAATCATTGCATCTAGTGTGTGTGGAAGCCTTCTATGTTGCTGCAGTCTATAACTTCTCATCGTGTGTGAGAACAACATTTGAGGCATTGAAGCGTACTTGTCTGCAAACCATTCGAAGTGCAACAATTGTCAACATGTGATTGCAGTAAATGAAGACAAATATTTCAAAAAGGGAGCGAGAGTGTAGTAATCAATGCATGATGTTGTAGATCAAATCCTTCGAGCCTGTCATTGATATAACTAAGAGGTTCTACCATGTTTGGGAATTTTTGCAATTATTTTGAAATGAAAACTATGGAAGCTTTGCAAGTATTTTGAAGTGAAAATTGCGGGTTGAGAAGATGTTGACTAGAAATAGACCCTAAATGTAAACGAAAATGGAGAAGATCAAAGTGTGAGGTTTGTTACAAAGCTTAGTTTTCAGGTTTGCCACATTGAACCTTCTTGAATTTCTTGGATCATCTTGGGAATTTTTTTTTGTGAAAATTCATACATGGCCCATGGTTATTCTTTGATTTATTTACTGATAATTGTTGATGCTTAGAAATTTTTTAGAGTGGTTAAGTGAATTCATGGAATTTTTTGAAAGGAGTTAAGTGGGTAATACATATGACATATTTTGGTAATTTTTGAAAAATGTTCGAAGTTTATTATGGAATAAATGTGAGGGGAAAAATGCACCCAATGTGATGGGGCGATACAATATTGAAGGCCATTGATTAGAATTGGTTTGCCTTGATGCTCAGTTTTTCACCTATTTACATGCACATCAACTAAGAAGATCATGCACATGTTGTTGAATATTGGTTTCGCTGTAGATGTCACCCTCCGAAGCTTGAATTAACATACACAATTCCAATAATGTTCAATTTTGAGGTTGCTGCCACGGTTTTACTTATGAAATTACTTTGTAAAAAAGGTGCATTTTTAGTTGAACCCAACACTTGATATTGACTAAGAATGACTCAAATTAAAAATGTATTATAAATCTTAAACAATTTAATTAGTTCCACTGCTAATGAAATTGTAAATCTCAACAAAGTAAATCTTATTGATATCAACATTCGATTACATGATGCATTGGAGATAGTTGAATTTCTCCAAATCAAGTCTCAAGTATAGTGAGACAATCCTCATTCCAAACAACTTTTGAAGAGTGATGAAGCCACTTTAGGAGAAAATTTGGATGTAATGGAAAGTTATGTTCTGGAAAGGGTATGAAAGAGTCATTTGTATATAGATGTGAAACCTGTTGTTCCCAAAACATTTATAAGACAGTGGGAATAAATTACGCACAACAAAAACATAATTGGTTTGGGATATAACAAGGATATCTTGGATGTATCATTTCATATGCCTAATTTTTTAAACCTATACAATTTGGTTGTGTTGGATTTCTCGATGGTGTTGTTCTAGAAAAAAATGATCGGTGCCAAAATTGTAATAATGTTAGACATGTGAAAGATCAGTGTTTTGATCTTCACTCGTGTGAGCATTATGGCAATCACAATCACAATTCTAATAGGTGTTCCAGAAAGAATACTACTACAATAGTTAATTAATTTTAGATGGATTGTTGTTTTGGTTGTTTGGTACAAAACAACCAAGAAGTTATACAAACCTTGCAGTAAAGAATACTTCATCTTCTTACCCTGTATCCAACAAGAAGGGAATTGATAGAGTTGTGATGGTTTGCTACAAGGTCGAAGGTTTGTCAAGCGATCTTGAGTCAGATATCCACAAGTGAGCATGAGCCACAACTTGTACTAGTTAGAGCTAGAGTTGTAGCCAAAGAAACTTCAGTTTTTGTTGAATGAGTTGTTTGTGAACGAGCGCTTCCATATTCAAAATTGTTTGTGGAACTACATTGATAGTCTTAGAGTTAGTTGTCACCTTAAAACCACAGTATTGGTTGTTCTGAGAACTGCTATGAAGGTTCTAGACGTGGGTATCATTTGTGGTTTTCTCCTAAAAACCATCATTCTTGGTTTGTGATCATCCTTGAAAACCATTTATGAGAGACATTAAGCTCTTGGTTGAGAAGAATTCTTTCAATTTGAGCTCTCATTCTTGTACTTTGATACTTCCCTTTGGATTAAGGGGGGAATATTAGACAATTAATCCTCGGGATTAGGTTTGTGTTTTGGTGAGTAGTTATTGGAGTCCAAGAAAACCCAGAAACTGAATCAATGATTTTCTAGTTGTATTAATATGTACACTATATATATCATTCATTGACATATTCAGTTCTTAATATAGATTTGAGTTGGTTTCCAATTTTGTTTTATTACATTCCCTAAGATTACTTTTTCAAAATATTTGTTTAAAAAATGAAGGGAATAAGGTAAGTCTTTTAAGTTGAATAATTTTGAGAGTTTGAATACATTAGAAAACAATAGAAGTGTGCATTAAAACTATATAGTAGTCCCAATTATCAGTTAAATGCAATTCTCTCTTGTTTAGATTTGGGTTTTTCCAAGGTGTGTCTAAGATATTATTGTGGTACATAGTTTCACATATTTCACGACAGAGAGATTTTAATGTGAATATACAATAGAAATTATCAATCTAGATGCATATGATGATTGATTTTTTGTTAAGTTATCCACCATTAACGCGCTTAAGTAGATACAGTAAGTGAGCTGGTCACTTAAGTATTTATTTATTTTAAATTGGCTCTCTTATAGCAACTTCTTCACAACTTGGATTTTCAGTCCTCTAACTCAACTCCTCCTTTGCATTCATGACCTTTGACGACACACTGCTCTCTCTAGAGTCTTATGCGACCTAGGGATTTGATACCATGACTAATAATGAATTCAAAACATATTATTATTATTACTGCATCTAACATATTATCACAATACATAATTTCACAGATTTCATTACAGAAACATTTTAATGTGCAGATGCAATAAATATCAAGAAGCCATCTAGCTGCATCTTACTTTTCTCTAACTTCATCAAAGTATCACATCTTCATGAGCTAACTATTCTAGAGCAAGATCCCAAGCTAAAACGAGATCTCAATTTTTCTTTCTCAGCTAGCACCAACAACCATGGGTGTTTGGATACAAACAATGTTCAAAGCATTGAGTCAGAGTCATCTATGCTCATTGAGTAGGAATCATGTAAGAAATATAACAATTGCCAACTGTGTCGAGACATTCATGTATCAAATTTCTCTGATTCCAAAGCAGATCATACCTTAGAAAAACGATAGCATACTATCCTTAAATCCCTTAGAACCACAACCACCGATCAGGTGGAAGTTGATGGTCAATGACATATGACACATATTGTTGTGTAATGAAAGAGGAGAAAACAAAGGGACGCACATTTAGTTGTTTTTTGCACAATTAATGAGTAATGCCTATACCCTAATCTTGTTTCCTTATTAGATGAAGTTATAGCCATTATCATTCTTATAGTGTAATCGCGCGTGGATCATGTATCAGAGGTATACTTTTATGATTATGTATTTTCTATGTGCATATAATTTTGTTTTCATATATAACTAGTTTGTGTATTGTTATTGAGAATGAGTGATATTTATGTGAAATAGTTAAGTGCAGTTTGTCTAATCTAACCTATTATAATAAGTAGTTTAGATGGTAGAAATAGGATTCTGGTATTTCCAAAGACATGTTTTGGTGGTGTACTAAAAATATTTAATATATTGGTTTAACTTTTTTTAGGTAAAGTGAACAAGTTTTGTAAGTTTGTCTAATTTTTTTTCTGAATTATAAATTTAATTTTCTCACATGAGAACGTATCATTACATTTACATTTTAGAAAAAAAAGGTTATATTTTATTTACGTTGTTATTTTTTTTCAATTTTTAAATAATGAAAATTTAATATAAATGGATTAATAATTTTTTTGCAAGTAGAAACAATGGATTCATTTTCCATTCTTTATTCACTTTGTAACATTAAATGTTCTTTTCTTTGGAGATCTAAGAAAGATAGGAAATGGGATGTTCTTCTCTTTGGAGAGATAAGGAAGATATAAAATGGGATTTAGTTGTTTGGGATAAATTATATAAGTCTAAATTACTTGAGATAAATTATGTAAGACTAAACTTCCAAGAGATCTAGGCTATTATACTTATTGTTATGGGAGAAAAAATATAGTGGTGTTAGTTTCAAGGAGGGAAGGGTTTATGGAAGCTTATATTGAATCACAAACAGGTAGGTTCTTCATTTTAGAATTTAGCCAAACAAGATATGCATATTATCCAACAACATCCCTTTTGGGAGATAAAATATGGGGAAACGATTTCATTTTTGAAGGATTCATTGAAACAACTTTCTATGCTAAATGCAAAGAAAGAGATTGAATAACTCATTGTCTACATGACAGATAGTGGTAAGAAAAAAGTATCATATTGTTGGATAGACACAAACTCTTAGGCGCGCTAGAGGAAATGGATCTCATAGGTAGCTCCCCGAACCATATGAGGAAGCCTGGCCATAACTCTATGATGATATCCAGGGGGGTCATTGTTATCTCTAATTAGCTCGATAAACTCAAAGATGGATATTAAACTAGTGGAACATTCACAACTGAGGAAGCTTACAACTTGGTAGCCAAATTTTAAGAGCGTACCAAGGTACGCATTTAAAATTCCATTTGGGGTTTGTGGCTTCGCTCAAAATCTTATTTCTTTTTATGGTTTCTAATTTAGGGGAAGAATCTCACTTGAGATAACCTCCTCAAGAGAAATTACATTCAGCATTCCCTCTACTAGTTATGTAAATGAGTAGCCAAGGACTCTGAGGACTTGTTCAATTGTTGGCCTTACACATTTTTTATCTTGAATGCCTTGGAAAAAGGTATGAATAGCTCACTCATATTACAATCACAACAATATACCACTCACTATTGGACACTGGAGAATTTAGTTATTTCAAAATCTTGTCCTAAACAAAATCTGGACCCTCCTCCCAACACTTCTAATTTGGGCCATTTAGAAATAAAGAAACTGCAGTATCATAAAAAATAACTACCTATCCCATAAATCCCTTTGGAACATCATTAGGGAGAACATCCATGCATCAATGGCTACACAACATATGACAATAGAAGATTGGTAGGCTAGTGGGGATGAAGTCACCATCTTCACTTCCTATGATTTGAATCCTAGTCCCCTCAAATGTTCAACTCCTATTCCTTGAATCTTAGCCACAAGCACAAAATCTTGGCTTCCTCAACCTCAAGACATCTGCAATATTAACCTCTATGGTTCCCCTAAAGGAAACCTAGGGGTTGTATACTTTGGAAGGGTCTTCCGAGACTAATATGTCACAATTATCTTGCTCTTTTATAGCCCCATGGGCAAAAATAGTAATAACCTGATTGAGATTTGTTCAAGCATTAAAAGAAGGTCTCTAGATATCTTGAAAAAAAAGGCTTCTTGAAACTTTAGGTGGAAGGGGAATCTCAACTAGTTATGATTATTCTCTCTAAAATTAATCATGGCATGGCCTCAAGCAATTTCTTTTGCAATTGGCACCTTAGTTGTTACCTATAAAAGATTACCACTCGCTCACATCTGATTTCGATGGTTATTTCCTTTCATTTTCATCACTTTGGTAATAATAATTTTGAATGTTTATCAAATGATGGATGTTAGCTTGAAGCTCCTGTTCTCAACCAACCCTCTCTCTCACTCCCTAATCCCCCCTAGAAAAGTAGTATTTGGATCTAGCTTAGAGTTGTGTGTGATGTCATCCCACCATAGCTCAAAGGTGTGTGTGTCGTCATCCCACCATGCATTCATGAGTATGGAAATATAAATTCACCCCCTCCAAGTTTCATACATTGCATTCACACCTCTTATATGGTAAAACATGGATAATTATGATTATCTCATGGTATTTTTCCGAGTTGTGGTATAGAATCAATAGATTAGATTTGGTGGAGATTTGGCATATATATGGAATGAACTTACGAAGGTTCATGGTCACCAAACAACCCAATATTGGATTTCCTTCCCATGCTTATTTGTAATTTCACACAGAGGTTGGCTTTCAAAAGATGAAGAAATTTCGTTATCCAAAAAGGAAGCTTTTATACCCATCCTCAAGTTGCATTTTGGGAAGACTTATTGTATTTAATGGCTCTCATCAGCTCTATTTAGACTTCTATTCTTTCTCTATAGATTCATGACTTTTTCTCCCTAACTAGTATGATTCATTAATGCCATTTATCATTTTTACTACCTTTATTGGCCAGCTCTCTTGGTGGCTTAGGTCCATAGAGGCCATTTATTCTCTCTTCTTTCTACCCTTGTCTAATTTTGGTTTCCTCGCAGACATTTTCTTTCTATCCCTACTACTCTATCCACACTTGTCTCACTCAACAAAGCCCCAATCCTTTGTTCCTCATCTATTGTCATCATTAGATCTAGTTTTGTCTATTAAATTTTCAGTTCTCTTTCCTAGTTTTTATTTTTCAATTAGAGAATGGCCTTAATGGCCTAGATTTGCTAGCTAGTTTTCTTGGTGGTATGCTTAACATAATTTAATTGTTTAAATGTATGTCTATAAGAATTTATCTTTTTCACTGCTCTATTTTTCCTAGTGGAAAACCAAGATGAACATTTTTATGTTTTTTCAACTTTTCTTGAAATTATGGAATAGAAGCATGTACTTTATAAAGAAAACTAATTGAATGTAGGGATGTGTTCTCTTGGAGTTACTCATATTGTGTTAGTAATTATACGAGTGAAGTTGTTGATAAATTTTAAGCTTTAAATATGTGTGTGTGTGTGTGTGTCACAGGGGCTTCACTAGGGGAGCAATACCATACCACGTGGGTTCATATTGGGGATATATATTGAGGAAAAAATGACATAATTTATTGAGCATATAATAGGGGGAAAAAGATTTATATATTGGAAGGTATAAAAATTAATTTTTTGTTGTAGCGGGTACAACCACCCTCCAAAATTTTGCCTTAACTTCGTTTTGGAGCCTCCATACCAACCTTTCACAGCAGCACATCCTACCTTGTCAAGTACATAAGCTTCCATGAGTTTCTTGTGGAATGATAGCCTGTCCATCAAAACGTGTTGCATCCCCCTCACAGGATGTTTCACTAGACTTGGTCCAGATGCAGGCTGAGAGACTCCCTTAAGAAATTGCGCAACTCTGGAGGGGAGGCAAACTTCCCTCCAGAAATTGCACAATTTTGTCTGGCAGCCTACTGGGCTCTAAAATTGCACAAATATTCCTGTCAGTGTTCACTAGAAAAATTACATAATTCCTCCTAGTAGGACTACTTAGACCGAAAATTGTGCAATTTTGGGTAGCAATTAGCTACTTTACCTAGAAATTGCGTAATACCGATGGGCAGCCAACCCAACTCCCTCCTAGAAATGCGAACATTTTGCACTTGAGTTGACTGGTTCCCTCCAGGACTGAGAAAAAATGATTTACATGCATGGGCTACTTCTCCCAAGGCAACATGCAAAGGCATCCCTTGATTCAGGGATCTACTTTTAGCAGCTGGAGGTTGCATGTAAGGATCATCTCGAAAACCTCACACCAAGTGTAGCTCTTCCTAGATTTGTGGCATTTGCGTCACATCTTTGATTTTATAAAAACTCATGAACCATATGCTGCAGAGCTCATTCCTCACATCGACCTTGCAGCTTTAACATCCCATATTTCATCTAGGAAGTGTCGACACATTCAACTCAGTTGTTTTGGGGTAAGCCTACCTTCAATGTCTTGTGTTGCATTTCTATTTCTTTTTGTGTTTCGCTATGTGTGATTATTTTTTGCTTGATTTCAATGAGCACTTGCTATTTTTTTTATGCATGTTAGCGTGTAGAAGCACCGTTTCAGTTTTCATTCGCATCTCACTATTCTCACATGCATGACACTGTTCTGCATAGACGGTCGCTGTTGTGGCGACTCGCTTCATACACATGCATGGTTTCCCATTTTCTGAATCCTGCACTTTTTGTTTGTATGAATGATCATTCACTCTTGTTTTCACTCATCTCATCATGCATTCACACTTCTCATGTTTTCAATTGCCCGTCGGCCGGACTGGGCTACCATGGCTCGGACCGTGCCTTGCTTAGCTAGCACTGCACATTTCAGGAAGTGAAGGCTCTACCTTCCCTCTAGAAATTGCACAAGTCTAGCGAGGCATTGACCTACAGGCATGCATTGTGCAATGTTTGGAGGCAGTGTCATGTTGGCCCGAGAAATTACGTAATACAGTTTGCTGGTTGCATGTCACTGCTAACTGAAATTGCAGATTGTGTAGTTTTAGTCCTTAGCAGGCCGGGATGGACAATGCATTGCGCAATTCTAGTAGTTAGTCAGCCTACTGCCAGCCCCGATTATGCCTTTCATAGTTTTGGCAGTCAGTCTTCCAACCTCCCGGCGGAAATTGCACAACATTCATGATCAGTCACACAGGTATGTTGCAAGTCAATTCTCAAGTTTATTTTGGTTTTCGACTAATAGATATCCTTCCATGAGTGTTTCCATGTCTCCAGGTATCGCAGGTGTTCATGTGCCTCTCAACAGCATATGTACAATGGTTTCCAAGAGAGCACGGTTAAAGACACTATTTAGAGCACACTTAGGGATGCAGTCAATCAAATGATTATGAACTTGCCTACCCATGAAGAAATCGAATTGTTCGTAGACAAGGACATCAAGATATGATGGAAGGAGCATCACAACAAGCAGCACCATCAACAACAACTAAAGATAGCATACTGGATGCAACGAACGCAAGAGGAAGGTTGTTGACAACACAAAGTCAGAACAAAGTTGCAAGTTCAAGCAGATCCACTTGTGATGAAAGCAATTTTTGGGACTCAAGCTATGAGGTGATGACACAACATGAAGATCATGCAAAGATAGAGAAGAAACAAAGAAGGAGTTGCATGTGCTAAAGCAGCAACTCAAGGAAGAACATGAGATGCATAGATGCGAGAATGAGTTGCAACAGAAACATGTACAACATTGGGTGAAACATGCACTCATGGATGAAACTACACTTGTACAAGCTATAGATCCATCCCAACAGCTGGCACAGAGTAGACATTGTGAGCAGTGTTGTTGATCGCATGTAAAGGAATTTAGCAGCATTCATTTTATTATGCATACATATGCGATTTCTCCCATTCAGCACACTCACCAACGCAAAGACAAGAAGCAAGTCTGACTGGAGCTGAACATGCAATTGATAGTTGATGCGCATGACCACTAGTACACACTGGAAGATCAACACAGACACTGTTCATCCTTGTGTCTCCGGTTCGGCCGCACCCAAGAAGACTATGCACAGGCTAGAATATGAGTTGGATGAAGGAGACACACTAATGCATCTGGATGTAATGGAGGCAAGAGTTCGCTTCAACAAGGTGTCACCATGGAGCACATGTACACCATCACGGATGACCAAGCTTGGCTTCAGCTCACCACCTTCACCATCACAAGCATGTCAACGAGTTGGTCTCACCACAATGGACTGAGTGTTAGTGATGTCTTGCATGGCTTGCTCAAGCCATTTTGTCTCACATGGGAACATGTGCATTGCAATGTAATGTCTTGTCAAGTGGAAGTTCAAGTGTCGATATTTGGATGTAATAGTAATAGAGTAGATGAAGAGTCATGAGGGTAGATGAACTGTCACAAAGGGGAATGTCAAGGGTCATGCCACTCTTTGCTATAAATAGAACCTCATAACTCATTGTAAAGGCTTTTGGTCAGCCATGCTTCCGACAAGACTATCTTTTAGAGAGCTTGGACAATATTGTAATGAGCCTTGGCTTCTCCACTGCACAGAGCTAGTATATCTCTTTGGAGGAGGAGGCAGTTGTGGCTGTAACATTCTGCTGTTGGAACTAGTGGTTAGACATGGATGTATTTTATGTCTAGAACTTATACTTTTAATATAACATAGCCAACACTTTTCATGCATATGCTATATTGTATTCTATGCTATTTGGTTTACTTCAAATGATATATGTATGTGTTTTCGTACGCATGCATGTGTGGGCTATTCTGTATAAGTATGTATGAATCTTTCTGAAATGTGTTGTTGATTTAACCATCACCTTGGATTGCTCACTAACTTGCTTTCCAGCTTGTGATGCATCTCTACTCGTGTGTTCCCTTCCAAGACGCATACTAATATATTTTTCCAAAGGGCGCACTCACTTCACCATCAGTGTGTTAGAACCTCTCATGCACCTTCCTTGACTTAATGCAGCTATCACACCCTTGCTACCAATAGGGACGTCTTACTTGCCTCTGTGTGAAATCACGGTCAAGGCATTACCGTACGACCCATTGCTTGGACTCCTATACCAAATGATCTGAGTTCTAATTGGGACTTCTTACCAGGGAGATCCCCTTACATGTTGGTGGTTCCAACACCATCAACAAGTTCAAAGTTAATGAAAAATATAAAAGGGTATAAAAAATGTTAATGAAAAATTTGATACCTACAATATCTAGTGAAAGTAGGGTTTTTTTAAATTGGGAAGGTATATTAGGTTCATATTGGTAGGGGTTAAATAATGTGATTTTTAGAGGTATTTTCCAATATGTAGTAAAATTAAGGGTATTGTTTAGTATGTCGCAAATGCACATGATAAGTTAGACATTCATTGAGTGAAGTCCCTATTTCGTGTGTGTGTGTGTGTGTTCAATTCTCCATTTTTAATCCAACTCAACCCATGTGTGCATAGCTATGATATTATATATGTAATGCACTAGCACCTTGGTAAAAGAAACATCCATGTGTCTCCTAACATCATAGTATAAGGGAATTTCATTTTCAGTCATAACGCCCCTAATGGTGTGGCTAATGAATCGATGACTAGATAACAAAATACTAGAGTTAACTAGAATTAAATAGCTTCAAACTCATTTTTATCAAGTAATGAAGATGCAACCTTGTTTTATTTGACCATTTAAGGATCATCAAGAATAGAAAAGGTGACTCTATCTCCTATCATATTCTAGAATTTATAGTAGGATTTATTCTAGCTTTGCTCAAGGAACCCAAATATCCCAATCCAAAGAAATAATTACACTACTTATATGTGGAATAAAACTAAAGTATCCATAAAAATATTATGCAGAAAGCACTTGGGAAGAGAACAAACTAGGAGATATTGATTACATTAGGAAAATGAAAAATAATTTTTTATTTAATTGTGGACATTAGAAATCATTAAACTTTCTTCTATGATTATTTGAAGAGGCCAAGACACTAAATGAGAAATTTATGCAAAGTCTATATTTATATCCATGACTTGACTTGAGGCTAACTTATTTCTTTGCTTTTAATTTGGTTTCCATATAATAGAGGGTCTTCATGCCCCTCCATGCTTATTCTTAGAAATAAAAATTCTAAATACAACTAAAATCAAATCGAAGGAAAATACACTTGTAATAAAAAAATTACCTCCAATTCATCACCATGAAATGTCATGGTCATATTCCTATCACAAATACGTATTACACTATTGATATTACCTTCATTGTTTTACGCCAATATTCATTTTCGTAAAATTTGTTTAGTGCATCGAGATTTCTTTGGAGACTAAGTTCCTTTCTAATAACACAACATGATTTTCATAATTCAACAACAATACAACATAACTCAATATAACTATTAGTTCTCCCCCACACTTATTAATCTAATTTTTCAACTAATTTATAAATATGCGAATAATGTTTAGAGAGATGATGACGTTAAACCTTCCTAATCCAATATTTTGACTCATTTATAAATATTCTAAATAATGCTTAGAGGATATCATTAATTCACCTAGATACTATTTCCTTTACATTATTGCTTTAGCTTTATCATTTATCAATCGATAATTGTGGAATAACCTTTTCATATAAGAAAAAAAATAGCTTCTCTCAACATAAGCGGAATTCCTCTTTTTTTCCATTATTCCATAAATTTTTATTTGAAAATGGTATTAAAGAATTTAGAAAAATCTACAAAGAGAAGTAAATAGTACATCTTTCCCCTGTGCTCTCTGGATGGTTGAAAGTTGACAATGAAAATCAAGTTGGGAAGGAATAATAATATTTTTTTCTTCTACCTATTTACTTAATTTCCATTGTAAAATCATAGTAAATACCTTCATACTTAGGCTGCCAATCACAAACATTTTATGTAATTCATTACCTTATTCACATAATTATTTTAGGAATATGTGATCAAAGATTTTGGATCCAATGTTTAAAATCTAGGAGCTTTTCACCAATGGGAAAGCTTCAATCCCAAGGACAACTTCCACTAGAAGCCACAGGGACACCTAGAGGTAGTGATTTAGCATGTGGTTGTAGCTAGAGATATTATATTGATTGGATTTCAAGGGTTTCATTTTGTATGACATCTAAGGTAAAAAAATAAAGGTAGTCTATAGGAGAAATAAAAAAAAACAAAACCATCTTAAGGATTGATGTAGCCCTTAGGGTGATTGGCGATTTTAATGACATATATGCCCCTTTTCATAGTTTCTTAAAACACACGCTAGTACCACAAGTCATAGTCATGGTAATAAATAGGCAAATAAAAAAATCATTTATAGATATATATTACTGTGAAATATATTACTATGAAACTAGTGGCATATGACTCAACAAATAAGAGATAGAAATGAGACATTAAGATAATTAATCACTCAGATAATTAATCCAAAAAAGGATTGAAATAGAAGATGATGCCTCATTGATTCATAAAAAACATATTTATAAACATAATTTCTTCTAGAAAAATTTAAGGATAATTCCCTCAAAATATTTAGATAGAAGTTATCTAGATCTAACTAATTTGGCATAAGAAAATTTAACAACTAGGACTCTTCTAGATATTTGTAAATAAAACTTTCCAGCTGGAGAAATTATACCAACACTCCCCCATATTCAACTATTACAACTAGTATCAAAAACAATACCTAAGTGTTGACTTTGTAATTCAAAATTGTCTCATGCTAATGGTTTGGTGAAAATTTCCACCAATTGGTCCTAATAATTACAAAAATGTAGAAGGATGTTTCCATGGTTAACAATATTGTGAATTAAATGATAGTGAGTGTCAATGTGTTTACTTTTATAGTGAAACGCAATCCTTGGATATTGTAATATCTTAACTATTGTCACAAAATATAGGAGGTGGATCCTTCTGTTCATGTGCGAGATCACTTAGGAATATTGTCAAATATATATCTTGACATGACATTGATGCAAATGATATATACTCTACTTTGGGTCAAGATATTATGATAATAGATTGTTCATTAAATTCCCATGAAATTAGACCTATACCTAATTGGAATGCATAACCAAAAGTGCTTCTTTGATCATCAATGTTCCATGCAAAATCAATGTTTGTGTACTCAACAAGAATATTCTTTTTGGAAGTGGAATATCGAATTTCATATTCTATTTTAGCTGCAATGTACCTTAAGAATATTTTATAAACTTCTAATTAGAGTCTTTGGGAGACTCAAAAATTATGGAAATTAAGCTTACTTCATATATAATATATGGCCTTGTGGTCGTATCATACATGATGCTATCTATAATTATTTTGTATAAAGTAGGATTAACTATTGATCCTTTATCTTATTGAATTAACTTTGTGCATATTGAAATTGGTGTGTCTTTTGATTTTCTTTTATCCCTTTTGAACCTTTTCAAAATATCCATGGCATACTTATGCTAACAAATAAAAATATCTTGTGTAGATTTATCAACCTCAATTTCATGGAAACATGTCATAACACCAAGATATGTCTTTCCAAACTCTATTTTCATGGGTGTTTTTAAATCATCCAACATTAAATAACTTCTAAATATCATATCATAAACATAAAAGAAAAAAAATAGAATATTACCTTATTGATTTGTTTTCCTATAAAGTGTGGATCCATTACTACTTCTCTTGAACATGTTGTTGAGAAAATAGGAATCAATGTAACTGTACCAAGCTCCCAAAGCTTTCTTTAGACAATACATATATTTCTTTAGTCTATAAACATTGTGATCTTGACCCTTGACTTAAAATTGTGGTGGTTGATTCAAATATGCTTCTTCTAAAATGCCATTTGAAAAAGATAATTTAACATACATTTGATATTAAAACAAGCCAACTATTTTGGGATGTAATTGCCAAAACTGCTTGAGCTTTATTTAGCCTTGCTACTAGAACAAGGTTTTCTCAAAAATCAATTTTAAATTGTTGAGTAAACCATTTTTCAACAAGTGCGGCTTGATGATTTTCAACATTCCCTCCTGCACTATTTTTTTTTTTGTAAACCCAATTAACTATAGTACTTGATTTACCTTATGGTAGATCTATAGGATCCATTGTGTGGTTTTTCTCAATCGCATCAATTTCTTCATTCATTTCTTGAACACATTTTTCTTGATTGAATGTTTGTTAAAAGGTCATTAAACAACATGAAAATAGAGCAAAGTGTGCTTCCTCATCATCAATTCCTGTAAATTTTTCTCTCAAATTTCTCATTTTCTAGTTACTTAGACAAGCTTTGTGGAGTCTGAGTCACTATTGGAAGCACAATTATGTATTTATTTACTTCCATGCCTTGAAGATTCTATTTCCACTTGTAACCTTGGAATTCTTAGTACTTGTTGTCACATAGAATCCACTTATTCATATGCTTTTACAGAAAAGGAAGTTAACTCCCATCTATCTTATTAACTTGATCATCTCATAACTATTCTTCTTGGAGTTTAACATCCTTGCTTACTATTAACTTTTTACTAACAAGATTATAGATTCTATATGCTTTAGACTACTAAATGTAGCCAATAAACATACATTTTTACCTTTTGTCATTAACCTTATTTCCTTATTCTTTTGGAACATGTGCATAAGCTACAAAACCAAAAAAATTTAAATGCACCACACTTGATTTCATGCCACTCCAAGCTTCTTAAGAAGTATTTCCCTCTGACGTTTTGTTGGAGACTAATTTACTATATAAATGAAATAAGTGACAACTTCTACCCAAAAATCATTTTATATGTTTTTAGCCTTACGAATACTTTTTGTGATATTCATTATGATCATATCCTTCCTTTTGGCTACTCCAATTTTCTATGGAGGGTATCTTATTGAAAATATACTTTTGATTCTTTTCCACATACAAAATGTCGTAAATTTTTTAGAATCATACTCATCACTTGCATCTAATATGAGCATGTTATTGTTCTTCCCACTATATTTCTCTTCCATGGATTTGAAATCTCTAAATTTCCAAAAGTTTCTAATTTCTTTGTAAAAGGATATACCCAAGTCCTCTAGCTAAAATCATTAATAAATGTCAAGAGGTAAAATATACCTCCAATTTATTGTGTTGGTATCAAATCACATAGATTTATGTGTATTAGTTGAATTGGTGCTCTGGCTATCTAAGAAGTAGCTATTAGAATACTACCTCTATGTTATTTAGCTAGGATGCAATTCTCATAAGATTTATCCTAAATATTTATAATGTGGAGACCTATGAAACTAGATTTATTTTGTAAAATACAAAAAAATTCAAAGGGAAAATGACCATATGTAAGATTTCATTACTAGGATTTATCTAAGTTGGAAACATTCAATACATATGACTATAACTAAATAAGGTACCTCATCTCTAATGGAAACATTTTATTTTTGACCGTTTGTATTTTTTCAATGAGTTTCCTAGTGGATCGCTTGCTTAGAATGGTACATTTGGGACCTTTAAATATGACTTCATGTCTATTTTTGACATATATACCCTACACTTATCTTATTATTTTTAAGACCAGGTACATAAAATACATTTAAAATTTCCTCCTTTTCATCTTGCTTAGTCAATATAGTAATTTTTTCTTTTCCTAAACATTTACTAGATAATCATCTCCAAATTTTACTATAGTTTTGGTTGTACATTGTCTAAAATGAAGAACATGATTTTGTTACCCATCATGTGATTATTTTAGCCATTATTTGTCAACCAAATATCATTAATTCTACACTCCTTAGTTTCTTGAAATGAAAGGAACATCGATTGAGATATATCTTCATTATTGTTTATCATATTGGCTCTATCTCTATTTAGATCTACTTTCTTTATCTTACATTCAATTTCATTAGGACCAAACTTCTTGCAACAATAGATTTGGATTTTTGACTTACGAGTTCTCTTTACCTGATTGTAATATCCACCTCTTCCTATATGTTTCTAAGGGAAATTATGTGAATGTCCTATATGTTCTAATATTGATCTGTCTCTTGCAGTGTGATTGACCTCTTCCTCCTATGCCCCTATTACTATTTTATTAACCTCCTCCTCTACTAAAAAATGTCTAACATTGAAATGAAATATCTAAAGAGTTTCTGCTTCTATTGATTCTTCTCTCATGTGTTAACAAAGACCTGTGTGAGTTATTCTATAGACACTTGGAAAAAATCTCTAGGCTCCTCCATAGCTAATATAACCATATCATTTTTTGGTAATGATCCTAAGTTCTTTTGCAACAAAATTTTGATGTAAAATGATTTCTCCAAGTGCTTGAAGATAACTTAGAATGTGCTTGGATTGTGTCATAATAATATCTAAAGAGTAAATTCTTCATATAGAGTGTTTCAAAATTATTTCCAAGTGTCAGTTATTTGAAATTTTTTAATTTTATAGTGCCTTACTAGGCTTTATCAAGAGTGTCCCATGCCTTCTTGGCATGATCAATAGCTTGTGTTTGTGCATTTAACATTGCCTATAAGGTTGCTTGATTTGGTTTTACGAACCTTCCTACTACAATATCCCAACATTCTTGAGGAGAAAAAAAGAAGTAAATCTGCATTTTGATTGACTGGAGATCATAATTCTTACAAGTCAATATTGGGCCTTGTGAAAGTCCTTGACTACTTCTAGATGTCATTAGCTTATTCCTTTCTCAATTTCACTATGTGACCATACTAATGCTCCTACTTTGAAGCAATTATCAAAATCATCTTTAAATTTAGATTTGTCCTTTTTTAAGCTAAGCTTTTCCTCCTTTGTTATATAAAATAAACCAAATTCCTTTTTTTTAAATCCATTGTAACTTTTTTTCTTCCTTTAAAAATTATTTTTACTTTTCTAAAATAAATATTCTAGTTTGAACCAAGGTAATTATCAATTTAATAATGAAAATTAACTTGAAATTGTCCAATATTACAATTACTTTTACCATCACACAACTAAAACTATACTATTTATTTAAGTAGATTTTCAAGAATACTTTTAAGTGAAACTTTTATCAAAACTTAACAATATTCATTCTTCAGAGGCTTATTTTTTTCTTCAAAACAGTAATTCATCGAGATTAAAAAAGAAAAGAGAATGAACTTACAATGTTGGTGACCCTCTTTAATAGAGTGTGTGAAGTTGATAAGGTTCATGAAAATGAAAACTCTCCTCAACAAATAGTGAATGGATCATCCACATTTGGTCCATAGTGACTTTGTTTAAACTTGTTTCTTCCCATTTCAAAACATCTTAATCTCTCACTCAAACCTGATATGTTTTCCCTCTAATGGATCAATTTCTATACAATTCTCTCAATAAAATTGAAGTAACCAATGTCTATGCAATTCTCTCCATAAAATTGAAATAATCCTTCTCCATTATTTTGTAAGAGTATTTCTATGATACCATGATAAAATTAGAAAAAACAATAATAAATTAATATAATTAATAAATACGATGATTAATATAAGAAAATAATTAACCTGAAAAATAATGCTTTATTAATTCACATAACATATATTTTATATATATAATTTCTTAAAAATTGAAAAGGAAAAAAATTATCTAAATATAACAAATTTGACATAATAAACTTTAAATACTAATGCACTTCCAAACTCTCTCTATATATATAAAACACCAAAATAAGGTGTTTTTCTATTGCCAAAATACTCCATACCTTTTTATGTATCCTGTTTTCAAATACCCTATAATTTTTTTATTTGATGCATTTATCATAGAGGTGAGATACATATGTAATGATTCCTTATCATCCACCTCACCCAATAAAAATGCTGGTGAACATTACAAATCCATAAGCAAGATTGGCTATCATTGAACAACTACCACCAACAAGGCTGCTAAAAGCCCAAATCAATATAACACACAACTAAATTTAAAATATGCTTATAAATTTTAAGCATAAAAAACCAATAATTATATTAATTTACGATTTCAAGAAATTACGCTTAGCGTTAATGAAATTCCATTTTGGAAGTTATCGTTCTTGCAAAATGCTAAAAAGAGTTCTTGGTGGTCTCAATGTCAACTAAGATTTACAATATTAAAATAATTCAAATTATTAAATTAGAAATGTACCATGTATTTTTTTCCTAATGAAGCTTTTTCCTTTAAATTATTTTAGTACTACTTTACTACTCCCTATCCTTCTCCTTATTTTCTTTTTTTATTTTTCCTTTGTTCGTCTTTACTTCTCTCCTTTTTCTTTCCTTTTTATTTGTTCGTTTTTTATTTTTGTTTTTATTTACTTTGCATGCTAAAATTAATTCAATTTAAACAAGGGGAGTTGTGAAGCAGTGAGTCCCTGCTAATGTCAATTGGGCTCTTTATCGGGGAGGGCCAAAATTATATAACACTTTACGACAAATACACACTATTATTATTAAAAGCAATTTCGACATAGTGAAGACATCAAGAAGTTAACAAAGGTAGCATTGCTTTGAGGCTATGCAGTTCCAGATTCATTGGGATTAAAACGCATTAAATGTTCAACCATTTGGTTATTATATAACACCATTGTATTACTTATGAAGGTTTAAAGTTAAGGTTTTAGAGGCTTTCTGAGGACTTATCATTAATATTGTAAGTTCCACCAAATTATTTTTGTTGGAAATGTGTTCACTACAGAGGGCTGTGGGGGTGAATGAATAGTAACAAGGTATGTATGTATACTTTTAAAATTCTTTTTTGATTTACTGATTCACAATCACACATTACACCATTAGTAGATTGACTCATTTAATGCATTAACCAGCTGAATACTTGACAAATCTAAATACCATGATCATCGCATGAAAGCCATAAAATAATCAAAACAATAACATGCACAAAAGACACAAGGATCTCTGGTGGAAAACCCCCTTTAGGTAAAAAACTGCCCTTTGTTGCTGCTTTTGCTTTGCTTCAAATTACATTACTAAAAAAAAGCATTTTACATCATCATAGTTGGCAATGTCCAACAAAGAAGTTTCTCATATTAAATCGACTTTGTGAACACCCATCCACTAGAAGCCTCAAACCCACACAAGCATCACCCAACACCCATTGGACTATGAGAATTATACTTCCTCAACTGAAGCTACCAAACACAATTGACAAGGAACACCCATCCCTTCTTCACCAAGCTATCTTGATCTGTTGATAATCTAGGGCCTCATTTCGTAATGTTTCAAAATGGGTCCCTGGGAAAAACAACAACAACCTCTGCATTAAAACAATCAATACACAGGCCACTTACACCAAAATCTATTCAACTCAACTTCAATCAATTCATCAACATTAAATCACCAAACTAATTCTCAAGCATCGACTCAAACAATCAAACTACTCAAGAATTTCCAATCAACCATCAACAAAACCTTTGCACATCCAACACATTCAAAATATAGACTCAAAACCTTGCAGCGAATCATGACAACATTCTCACATAAAGGCTACAACAACAAATAGTGCCTGCAAACACAAATACAAGTGACATGAACTTCAAACTATATTGTGCTCCAACAATCTCTGATCCATGTGCTCCACATAGACTGCATAACCTCTACAATATATTATGCAAACTCTGTATATGGTTTTATATCAAACTCTTCCTCTATAATCAGTGAAAACTTTCCTCTCCATGCACCTCACTATTTTCTAGTCTCTGTATATTATTTGTGTGCTCATCTCTAGAAACTTGAACTCTCCATAATTATTTTATGTAGGAGGTTTTCCCTCTGCTCTCTACACAAAGCTATGCTCTGTTCACCCCCAACAATGGCTGATATGCTCTTATTTTTAAACAATCTGTGGCACTATCTCCACTACTCACTTCATTAATGCATTCACACTTCAAAACTCATTTTGACATGTTTATTTAGTCAATTAGAATATTCTATGAAGATTCTCGAACATGAAACATCATTAAAAAATTTGAATCATTCGAGATGCACGAGGAATGCCAAAAATATTGACTTATAGAGACAATCACTGGCACAAAACTATCAAAATTTTACTATAAGGCTCTCAGTCACATGCATAGGGTTGTCTACTAACGACTGGAGACTTTCAAAAGCTTCTATTGAAAATAAAAACAAGAAATGTTAAAAATAACATCTAAAAATTCCAATTTAATTTGTCCTTGAATTAAATTGTAATTCTTTTCTCGTAGAAACTTGTAATAGTTAACTAAGTTAAGTTGAATTAGTTAGCTTAGTAATTTCGAGTTGAAAGCCTATCTAGAGTCATGTAAGTTTGATCCCTAAGTTTTAGCGGTCTAGATTGAGTTTATGTGAGTTGTAATTAGATAACTCAATTTGACTGAGTTATAGTTAGTTAAACTAGTTCTAACTATGTGAGGAACTAGTGGAGATCTAGTAGTGAGTTGGTGCATTGTTGCATCTTTAGTGCTACTCTAGCTAAATGGAGATTCACTCAAGAATAACTCATGCATGTCAATTTAGAGGAAGACCCACTTGAGACTAGAGTGTAGGGACAGTGTACTATCACTTGTATAATTTTCTGAGTTGTACATATGGTGCATGTAATCAGTTGAGGACCTAAGTTTTGATTGCACATTTATGGAAGAAGGGTTTCCTCATTAAATAGAGGCTAATTCCTCTAGGAATTGCACAAGGAAATAGTGGTTCAGAAAGCAACAAAAATTGGCTAAGTGTTGGTTAGTGCGGGCTTGTGAGGTAGAGAGTTGATCATACTTGTGCAAGAATTGTTCTTGTGAGAATAAGCTTTGTATTATCACTCATATTTATGATTAATGCAATAGATAGTTGGGGTTTTGAGTAGTGGCTTTCCCCAGAGAAATAATTGTGTTTTGTGTCTTTGATTATATTCCTCTTTCCCATTATTGTTTTCATTGATCATTAGTTTCCACTGTTTAAAGGGTAGATTAAATTCTTGTATTGTGTTTTAGTACATTACATGAGCTATGAATCTACAAGAAAATATATAGCTCCCATGACCCATCATCCATGCGACTGAGGTAGAGGATGGTCAAAACCTAGGAATTTCAACTTAGAACTGCCTCCAACTCCTTGGTCAACATCTCTAACATCTGTAAATTTTTTCCAAGCCATGAAAAGCCTCATTTGAGATCATACATGATGTAGTCATCATAAGTGCAGAAACTAACTCATGAGTGAAGAAAATTGTATCAAGAGTTATCAACTGTGAAGCTCAGTTATAGAAGGGAACTTGGTCGACCATAATAACCTCTACAACACTATTAGGCATCATTAAGAGCATCAATTTCATCTCAAGATCAAAACCACAAGCATCATATACATAGATACCTAGTTGTCCAAGCATCCATCAAAGATAATACCATCAAGCAATCAAGCATATGCATATCATATTCAACACAGGCCCAGTTTTATATCAATGGCAACCATCAATCACTACAACACTAGACTACCTTGTTAACATCAATGCCAACTATCACCTCATTAAAACATCAATGCCAACAATCTTCCCCTTTGACATTGATGGAAACTCCAACTAAACCATCCAAACTACCTCATGAAGAACATAACTCCTCATTTTCTCCCCCTTTGACATCTATGGCAAAGGGACAAACTTAACAAAGCCCACGTGTGAAGAATGAAGAAAGAACTCCCCCTATCAATCTCAACATTATGCCAATACAAAGCTGATGCAAGCTAATGAATTTCCACTAATTTGAACAAGCTCCCCCTAAACATATAAAGGGGCTACAAAAACATCTCTTGCATTGTTGAACATGCTATCTATGCTACTGCTAGTGCCTCTTTGTCATATGCAAGAAGGTTTCTACTTATATAACAATGCTTTGAACAACTTGGGCCCAATGATGAACAATGAGATACAAGCCATAATACATGGTTGAATGAATGATAATAGAAGTCTTAACAAAGCCTCTAACTAGCTAAACTATGACTCTTGTCTCATGTATCAAGGAGACACAAAAGACCCAACCATGAATCATAAGAAGTATGTGATAATACATGGCCACTGAAGGACTCCAAGAGTCGATAAAAGAATGAAATACATGACACCATTTGACACCAAGTAGCCTAAAAATGGATGTAACACTTTTCACCTCTCATAAAACACACACTCTTGACATGACCCATGCCTCTCTCTCTTGATTTTTTTTTCCAATATATTCCTAACTAAAATACAACTCCATATGAATGAATAAAAATGATTACATAGCTTTATAGAAACAACACATGGCTATGACATTGAGAGGACATAGTTGTTATGACACGTTATGAACAAACACAACTCTCATCAATGCCTTCTAAACATCAAGACTATCATTGTACAATCTGAGACATGAGGTACCAATCTCATATATGAATATTCATTTTAATCTTTCGCAAAAACTTATAATAGAGAGAAATCAAACCATATGCATGTTAGGAATGAATGACTGACATCAATAAGCCTGAAATCCTTCAACATTTCAGTCATATCCCAAAGAAGCAGCAACACATGTGTAATATGCCATGGAATTTCTTTGCCATTTATAAGAAGAGGCTTGGAAGAAACAATTAACATATAGGTCTTATCCATTGCAAATCATGTGATCCTCATATAGGAATTCTATACTCCATGATAAACCAATAATGATATGATAAGCAACACACATTTGATCCTCAACACTTAGGCCACGATGGAAAATTTTAGTAGTAGCAACAATATGTGAATTCATAGGTAGATAAGACAAGTAGAAACAATATAACCTCACTTTAGCAACAACAATGATAATAATAACAACATACTCAACTCATGATCTCTTTGACCAAAACATCAACAACAACTAGAAATAACAGTGACATAACATCATAAAGTAATAACATAACAACCACCATAGTTGAACTTATATGTCGCATCATGAAGTACATGTCTCCACAATCAAATAAGATATCAATCTTTAGCAGTAACACAATATGTCTTATATGATGCTCAATCATCACAAAAAAATAGATGGATCACTATAGCAACAACTTCTTCAACAAAACTGAAACTCGAGGCCCATGCAATGATATATGGATCAATATGTTCTCAACTACATTTTTCAACCATCATGCATCATGGAAGAGCCAATAGAATGTTGATCAAATCCTAGATAATAACAACATAATCTCTTGCAAACACATCAACAACTATTAATGAACCAAGGAAATCATAAGGAAATATCATAAGGTAGCTCCATATAGGCCATGTAAAGCAGATATGTCATGCAAACATAAGCTTGTGTAAATATTCTAATGCACATCTTATTTGTCAACTGTCACTAAGGAAGTATTCACTACATAGATGTGACATCTACCTTCTCATCATGACAATATTTTCATTAGTCGAAAATATGAAAGATAATGCCATCTTGTATAAAATCTATCTCTTGAGCATGCATTTAGGCTTCCATGTCTTCATTAAGGTTTCAACAAAATGCTGCAATCAATCACATTTGACTCATTCAAACAATACCAAAAATAAGCAAATAAAATTTCAAACCTCAATGTACTCTTCTCCAGTTATGGCTACATTATCAATGATTCTCTTTCAAATTCAAAATTTTGCCATCTGCTCCCTGTGAGACCATGTGAACCTCAGTTTTTGATGGGAGTCAGTTGTTGCTCCTTTTTCTTCCATATTTTGCTTGTTTTATCCTTGACATGCACTCCATTGTTTGAGATCTTATTTGATCTGCTTTGAGTAGCCTTTTCCTTCTGAGTGAATCCCCTATAACATGTAGGAAATTTGTAGTATTTGGCCTTATGGCCAATGTTGTCACACAATTAACACCTTAAATGTCCAAGAAACAAAGGATGAGATTTGAAACTACTTTTCTTCACATAACTCCTACAATAAAAAGCCTCATGCCCAAAATTATTACATGAGAAACAATAGCCATCAAATGAACTGTTATAACTAGCCATGGATGAGCTTGCTCGATATGTTCTTTTGTTCAATTGCTTATTATGTTGCATGTTTTTGCAATTTGCAACAATATGCCCATGCTTTTGACAACTGAAGCATCTTACTGAACTTGAGGATGTGGATGATATGTCTAGTACAAAATTTTCCTTCTTTGACTATTGGTTTTGTCGATGTGCTTCTTCCTTGTTATTCTTACTGCTGGAACCATTTTTTGCTATCTTCCAAGTTTCTTCATCTTCTAAATATAAATTCTTTGCAAAAGGGTTATTACCACTTCTCTTCAAAAAATCAAACTAAATTGAATGATCATTATCTTCTAAAACATCAAACTCAAGTAAATGATCATCACTACAAGAGAATGTACTTCCAAATACAAAATGATCGCAACATTTACCTTCACTTTTTTTGCTAGCAAGAAGAGGGGTTCTTCTGAATTTGAAAATTTCCTCACTTGTTTACCAATTTTTCTTTTTCAAGATTTCTTCTTCTTATTCTTCACCATGGTCCACTATATTCTCTCAAGCGATCAAGCTTTAGTGAGATAACCCCGCTCTGATACCAATTGTTGGAAATGTGCTCACCACTGGGGGGGAGGGGTGAATTAGTAGTTAGAAGGTCTATATGTATATTTTTAAAATTATTTTTTGATTTACTGATTCACAATCACACATTACACCATTGGTATATTAGCTCATATAATGCATTAACCAGCCGAGTAAATAACAAATCTAAATACAATGATAATCACATGAAATCCATAAAACAATCAAAACAATCACATGCACAATGGACACAAGGATCTCTTTTGGAAAACACCCTCCAGGTCAAAAATCATACTTTATTGCTATTGCTGCTTTGATTCAAATTTCATTAATCAAACAAATCATTTTACATCATCATGGATGGCTATGTTTAGCAAGGAAGTTTATCATATTAAATCAACTTTGTGAACACCCATCCATTGGAAGCCTCAACCCCAAACAAACCTTGCCCAACACCCATTGGAGTATGATAATTTTACTTCCCCAACTGAAGCTACTGACCACGATTGACAAGGAGAACCCATCTTTTCTTCACCAATCTATCTCAATATGTTGATTGTGTAGGCACTCATTTCGTAATGTTTCAAACTGGACCCCTTAGAAAAACATCAACAACATCTGCATTAAAACAACCATTGCATGGGCCACCTACACCACAATGTATGCAACTCAACTTCAATAAATTCATCAACATTAACTCATCAAACCAATTCTCAAGAATAGACTCAAACAATAAAATGACTCAAGTATTGATAATCAACCAGGGGTAACACCTTTATACATCCAACACATTCAACATATAGACTCAGAACCTCACAGAAAATCATGAAAACATTCTCACATAGAGGCTAAAAAAACAAATAGTCCCTGCAAACACAAATATAAGTGACATGAACTTCAAACTATATTGTGCTCCAACAATCTCTGATCCATGTGCTCCATACATACTACATAACCTCTACAATAGATTTTGTAAACTCTGTGTATGGTTGTAGATCAAATTTTTCCTCTACAATCAATGAAAACTTACCTCTTCATATATCTCACTATTTTCCAATCTCGGTAGATTATTTATGTGTGTGCACATCTCTATAAATTTGACCTATACATAATTATTTTATGTAGGAGGTCACCCTATACTCTCTACACAAATATCTGCTTTGTTCACCACCAACAATGGTCGATCTGGTCTTCTTTTTAAACAATTTCTGGCACCATCTCTACTACTCAATTCATTAATATATTTAAACTTCAAAACTCATTTTGACAGGTTGATTTATTCAATTATAATCTTTTATGAAGTGTCCTGAACAAGAAACATGATTAAAACATTTGAATTGTCCAAGATGCACCAAGAAAGAGGAAAATATTGACTTAAAAACACAGTTGTTGGCACAACACTGTTAAAATTCGATTGTAAGGCTCTCAGGCACATGCATAGGCATTCCGATTAGCAATTAATGTTTTTCAGTCGCTCCCATGACCCATCATCCTTGCGATTGAGCTAAAGGATGGTAAAATCCTAATAATTTCAACTCCCAACTCCTTGATCAACATCTCTAGCATCTGTAAAGATTGTCCAAGCCATGACAAGCCTCAAAACCATCTCTGCAACCTCCTATTGAGCTCATACATGATGTAGTCATCATAAGTGCAGAAACTAAATCATGAGTGAAGAAAACTGGATCAAGAGGCATCAATCATGAAGCTTAGTTATAGAAGGGAACTTGATCCATCATGCTAACCTCTACAACACCTTCAAACATCATCAGGAGCATCAAGTTCTTAAGATCAACACCATAAGAATCATATACATGGAGACCTAGTTGGACAACCAACCATCAAAGACAATGGCATTAAGCAATCAAGCATATCCATATAATCTTTAACACAAGCCTAGGTTGACATCAATGCCAACCATCAATCACTGCAACACTAGACTACCATGTTGACGTCAATTCCAAATATGACCTCAGCACATTATGAATGTCAACAATTTTGTAGGGGCATTGTTACACTGAAATTTGTCACCATGACTATCTGCAGTTAATATGGCTCCATCAATAGCCATATTGTCCTCCTTGTCAAGCCTCATACCTCTGCTCTTCATGTCAAACTTCAAAAAGAGAGAAACTCACTTAAAAACATGTTTATCTCTGGGTACGCAGGTTCTCTCTACCTTGCCTATGTGTACGCACTCCAAACACACTGTACCTGCGTACTTGTACGCTCTGTAAGCCAAAGGTTGGGTGCGTACCCCTGTAAAGGTCAAAAGGCACGAGTTTCATCTTTAAAAGGTTACTTGTGGTCACTTCTAGAGCCTTCTAGAAGAGTGTTTGACGTGTATTGAGCGCCTCCAGATGGTTCATGCATCCTATGATAGAGGAACTTATCCCATCAAGAGAGGAGCTACCCCATCCAAAGAGGGAGTATCCCATTGATGTTGGAACTGAATAACTTCCTCTAGAATACTATAAATACAGGCCTTGGGCCAAAGGAGGGGAGGTTGAAAGCTGAACATTCTAAAGGGTAAATGCTGCTGGAATTAGGACTTCCATTGTTGACTTGTGAGGAGAGATCACTATCCTTCCTTGTTGCCATATTGGGAGTGGGTGAGCTTGTCAAAGTAGAAGAAATCTCTTGTTGGACCCTGGGAGGAGCTTGCACAACACCAACGCTCTGGTTGTAATGGTTCCTTTTTTGTTTCCTTAATACAAATAAGTCCATTCTTCTCAATGATTTGTTGTTAATGAATTATTTCATGTACTCCTTGGTCTATGTGATGAATATGCTTTGTTTTATGAAATATTCAGGTGTTATGTAATCGTTTTCCTTGTTAGTGTATGCAGGTCTTAAAGTGAAGGAGGAGCTCATCTGGATCAGCAAGGCTGGACTGCTACAACAAGCGTTGGACCTAAGGTAAGATCGGAAAACACTTGGTTTCTCATAGAATAATGTATGTTTAGAGAAGGATTGCTCTTGTTTGGTTTGTTTGTCACTAGAGAGTCTTAGACTCCTAGGGAGGTTAGGTTTGTCCGCAAAAATAACTCTTTCCGCATGAAGATTGGCGACTCCGCTGGGGAATCCATTGATGTGATTGATTTTTCCTTTGAGCATTACTTTGATCTGAAAAGAGTCTTATTTCTTTTGCTTTTTGGTTGCTTGACTCTGTTTTTGGGTGGCTTAGCTTAGGGTCGAGTTAGAACTTAGGTTTTCTTTATTTTACAGTAGTACGCACCCTCTGCATTAGACACAGTGCGTACTTGTACGCACTGTATCTGTGTACACAGAGCGTGCACGCACCTGGTTAAACAGGCTGCCTGCGTACCCTGTTAAAATTAAGAAAATTCCCTTTTTTATCACTTTTTCCTTTTAGTTTTTGTTTTTCTTATTCTTTACTACCCAGATCCACTGGTTGACTGTCGAAAATCTTCACCTGCACTTGTTCCATTAGTGTCAAAAGTTTTAGTGAAATTCTTTGAGATTTTAGCCTTAGGGTTGTGATTTTTATATTGGTCCTGTAGTGACTTTGGGTTTAGAAGTTTCAAAGCCTTAGATATCTCTGGTTTTGTCAATCTTCTTAGGAGTCGGACCAGTCGAAAAATCTACCCTCATGAGCGACCTACCTTTGTGTTGCCTCTTTGCAAAATTTCAATATAACTTATTCATTTAAAGTTGTGAATTTCATTTTCAAAAAGAACAAAAAGAGATTGAGTTTTTGTTTTGATTAGTTTGTGATTCTGCATAAACTAGTCCTTGGATTAATCATTGCCAAGTAAAACATCCCGGAATCATCCTAGTAAGCTTTTGCTTCTTAGATTAACTTGTTAGTGAAAGATTAGGTAAATTTCCTTTGATTTGCTTTTGAGTGATTTTTCATAGAGTTTCATAGATCTTGAAATTGCTTTGATTAGATTAGTTTTGCATGCTTTTATTAAATAGGAAAATATCAACGATCTCCTTTGCAACGTTTGCTTTAGAATAGCATTTGACGTCTTTGAAAGAGAAAGGAATTTTTTCATGAAGTAAAGAGTGGTCATGTTTTGTGCGCTTTGAAAGATAAAGAGAATTGTTTCTTTGATTGTCTTTTGAGAAAGTTGTTTTTATCGAAAAGATTGCATTCTCTCAACTCTCTTAATTAGAACATTCATTGAAAAGAGAAAATTATCA
>APFE031028487.1:0-10337 GCA_000404065.3 Pinus taeda | reverse complement strand
ACCTTCAGTGATACACACAGTTATATGTTTTTAAGAGATGTTGGGTCTAGAGGTGCCACACACTCCTACAGAGGATATATTTTCACATTTGACTGTCACAAGTATATTCTAGGGAATGAAAGTCGAAAGAAGAAAATTGGAGCTAGAAAATTAAGAAACCATTATTCATCGAGATGAATAACATATAAAAGTGTTTATTAATCATTTTTCTAAAGAGGTCGTAGTAGCTATCAGTCAAAATGATTTGGGAAGAATAATAACATTTACAGTGCAAACAATTATCACAACTCTCCAGTTTGTTTCCATAGCAAGGGGAGACAAAACAAAGATGCTTAACATCACATGCTACTATGCTTATGTTTGATGAATATGTTTTCCGCAAGTATGAATTACAGATTTCCAATCTTCGATTTCGATTCCCAGGGACTTTCAATCGATTCTCCAGTATCATACGTAACCAGAGGAGACAAGATCTATGATATTTTTGTCATTAACTGACATTTTCAAATTGCATGGATCTGAGTCATCACAATCATTTTGAATTGACTTTAATTCGGTAGTAGGTAGGTAGGACATTGGAACAGATTTCAAAATTTCCTAAGAGTGCCACATTTACTAGGTGGGAGGCTTGAGGCATACTCTTGTCACACTTTCCTTTCTCCTGTTGGAAAGGCAGGGAAGCTTAAACACAACTTTAACACACAAACCATACGAGTTACGACTCTTCTATTGATCACACAAAAACTTAATGATTACAATGAACCCAATGAAGGGCATTTAACCTTTTCCAACTAGTGACTCACCTAAAACAACTTGGCATGCAACCACACACTTTAAATTTGACTATAACTTAACTCAACTTGACTCAACACTCAGTTAACTGACTCTCTAATTTTATCCAACTCATGTGGGAGTAATTAGCTTATTTTAACACTCCCCCTTAATTACAACTGCTAAACTAGGACATGACTCATGACAACTCAAACTTGCATGTTGGTCTATGTCTCAGCTAGGCTTATAACACCCAAGTTTCTTCTATGAAACTCAAACACATTTTTTGCTAATGACTTTGTAAATATATCAGCCAATTGATCACTAGATTTACAAGGCTTCAAGTGAACTTCTCCATTGCTCACAAGTTCTCTAATAAAGTGATATCTAGTATCAACATGCTTGTTCTTTTGATGAAACACATTATTCTTGGATAGTGCAATTGTTGAGGTGTTGTCACAATATATTGTTGGTGATCCTTGTTTTTTCTGCTTGAGTCCATCAAATACTCTTCTTAACCACACTGTTTGACATGTTGTTGAAGTTTTTGCTACATATTTTGCTTCTACTGATGAAAGTGACACGATAGGTTGCTTCTTAGATGCCCATGAAATCACACCTGAACCAAGATGGAACAAATAACTAGAAGTTCTCTTCATGTCATCCAAACTACCTGCAAAATCACTATTTGTATATCCAATTGAATCCCTCTTCTTTGTGCTTGCATACATTATGCCACAATCTTTATTTCATGTTATGTATTGCAGAATTATTTTTCCTGCACTCTAATGTGTGTCTTTTGGAGTCTCCATAAATCTGGAAATCAAACTCACTCCTTGCATAATATTTGGTCTTGTAGCTATGAGATACATGAGGCTTCCAACCAATCTTTTGAACAGAGTTGTATTGACATTTGATCCTTCATCATCCTTTCTTAACTTTGTACCTATTACAACTAGTGTAGGGACAAGTTTTCAATTTTCCATCCTGAATCTTTTCAACAAATCTCTAGCATATTTATTTTAACAAATAAAAATTCCTTTTTCAGATTGCTAAACTTCTATCAAAAGAAAATATTTCATGAGACCAAGATCTGTCATCTCAAATTCTTTCATCATTGCTGCTTTAAATTCATAAAATTCAAAATCACTTGTATAAATCATGTCATCAACATATAAGCAACCAATCAAAATTTGTCCATGCTCAGTTACCTTTGTGTACAAGGTAGGCTCAATGTTGCTTCTACAAAATCCATTCTTGATCATGTAGTTGTCAAATATGCTATACCAAGCTCTAGGTGCTTGCTTGACTCCATAGAGTGCTTTCTTCAACCTATAAACTCTATCTTCATTACCTTCAAATTCATATCCTGGATGTCGTTGCACATAAATTTATTCTTCTAGAATTCCATTTAAGAAGGTTGTTTTCACATCCATCTGATATATTTTCCACTTTTTCTAAAGAGTTGTGACAAGCACTGCTCTTACATTATCTAATCTGGCTACCGAAGTAAACATTTCTCCAAAATGTATTCCTGGTTGCTAAGAGAATCCTTTTGCTACAAGTTTTGCTTTAAATCTGTCAATTTCACCTTTATCATTCAACTCTGTCTTGTACATTGATTTCACACTAATGAGATTTTTGTCTTTTGGAAAATCAACCAAATCCCATGTATCATTCTTTTCAATAGCTTCAATTTCTTCATCCATGGCTTGCACCCAATTTTCATCTTTGATTATTTCTTCGAACGAAGAAGGTTGGAATGACAACAATGCAAAATTTGAACTAACATCCAAATCATCATAAATATCTTTCAGACTTCTCATTGTTTTCTTACCATTTCTTGATTCATCACATGATTGATTGTTGGGAGAATCGCGATTTGTTGATCTACATCAAGATCCATGTTGTGCATAAAATCTTGGAGTCCTTGTTGGTGTGTCTTTGTTTAATGTCTTCACCTGTGATTCTTGTTGCTCCTTTTTTGCTACATCATCTTCTTCCATCAGTGTAACTTGTGCATCAATTGTTTTGTCTACAATCCCATTCCATGACTCTTGTTCTTTAAACACAACATCTCTCCTAATTATGGTCTTCTTGGTGACAGGGTTATACAATTTATAAGATTTTGATTTCTCATTATAACCAATAAATATGCGTTTTCACTTTTATCATCCAATTTTCCTCTTCGATCTTTAGGCACATGTTCATAAGCTACACATCCAAATACTCTGAGATGAGATACGCTGCAAGACATACCTGACCATGCTTGTTCTGTTACTTTGTTCATCACACTCTTTGTAGGAGATATGTTGATCACATAAATAGCACATGCAACTGCTTCTACCTAATACTCATTAGACAAGTTTCTTCCTTTCAACATGCTTCTTTCCATGTTCGTAATTTTCATGTTCTCTCTCTGCTACACAATTATGTTGCGGTATGTACCTTTGTAAATTGTCTTTTGATTCCATGTTTTTGCAGTACTCATGGAATTCCTTTGAATCATATTTTCCACCATGATCTGACCTCAATACCTTGATCTGTTGATCACTTTGGTTCTTTGCTAAGGCCTTGAATTCTTTGAAATTTGCAATAGTTTCAGACTTCTCCTTTAGGAAGTAAACCCATGTATTTCTGCTATAATCATCAATGAAAGTGTGGAAGTAAGAACTAGCTCAAGAGGTTTCTTTGCTCTATATGCAACTCCCTTTGGAAAAAGTTCACGGTGTTGCTTTCACAAGATGCAACACTCACAAGTACTAGCAGGTTCCTTGATGGGGGGTAATCTTCTGACTATCTATTTTTGTTGCAACAATCTTAAACTAGAAAAGTGCAAGTGTCCAAACCAAAAGTGCCATAACCAATAATCATTAGAATATGTAATTGTAAAAGAACTGACCTTATCACTGTAATACATGACTAGAGGAAAGAGTTTGTTCCTCGTCATTTTCACCTTTGCTATTATTTGTTTGCTTAGGGGTTTGTCATATATGACACATTCTTGACCTTGAAACATAAATTTGTATTCCTTATGTGTCAATTGACCAACACTTATCAAATTATGTTTGAGACCAGGGACATAATATACCTCTAATATTTTCTTCGGCTCCCCCTGCTTGGTCAAAATCTTGACCACTCCTTTTTCATCTACATCCATAGTCTTATCAGTCCCCAACTTTACCTCTGTCTTCACAGATTGATCCAAGTTTCCAACCAAAATCTTGTTGCCTGTCATGTGGTTACTACAATCACTATCTAGTAGCCACACATTATCATGGTTCATAAATGGTATGGCAAGCTAGGAACATGGAGTTAGTACTCTCTATATCGACATTAGCTCTTTGGTTCTCTTGATCAGCTATCCTCTTCCTGCAATCATGGGCATAGTGACGAAATTTATTTCAATAATAACATCTCACCTTTGATTTGTCAACTCATTGATTATTGTTGAATCTTCTGCAGTTGCTTCCACTTTGATGTCCATGCTCTTCTCGGTCATCTCTCATACCACCATATCTTTCGCTTCTTCCTCTGCCTCTCGATCTACTTCTACCTCGACCTTTGTTTCTTGAAATAGAAACATGTCTTTTGAAAGCGATTTCTAAAGTGGAATCCTTATTTCTGTCTATCCTTTCCTCATGTGATAGAAGTGATCCCATCAACTCATCAACTGTCATCGATGTCAATTCCTTGGCTTCTTCTATGGCTTCTACCACAACACCAAATTTGGTAGACAAAGATCTAAGAACCTTCTCAACCATTATTTGATCATTAATTTCCTCACCATAAATTTTTAATTGATTTACGAAAATCATGACCCTATTCGTGAAAGAATCGATGCCTTTTGTCTCCTTCATCTGCAGACTTTCAAAAATCTCTCCTAGTATTCTGCAACTTAACAATATTGACTTTGGCCATACATTTATATCTTGTCGCCAAAGTATCCCATGCTTCTTTTGTTGACGACGTGATCATAGTCTTTTGGAACACTGCTCGATCCACTCCTTGTTGGATAAGATGCAACACTCATGCACACTTCTTCTTGTCTTTCTTCCATAGATCTCTCTCTACATTAGTGAGAGCTCGTTCTTCTACGTCATCCTTAGGTTCTAAAAACTCAAACTAGACATAATACCAAAAATCATGAACATGCAACATGGTCACCATCTTAATGGCCCACACATCATAATCTTTCCCTGTAAATGGTGAGAACTGAGACTAAATTTTGAGAAAATCATCTTTCTTCAAGACTTCTCTTCAAAAAAACCTTAAATTTCTTTTTTATAAATTTGTAAAGCTTCTTTTCTTTTTAAAATTCATTATAAAATTTTTATAGAATCTTTTCCCTTTTATTTCACATAACTTTATGAAATACCCTTTAAAGCACCTTGATAAATAACCTTTTTAAAAATCCATTCAAAAACCTTTTTATAATAAAAATATTTTTAAAGAAAAACTCATGTGCATAAAACCTTCAACTTTATGAAAAGTTTTTGAAATCATATACGCAAACTTTAAAAACCTTATAAAAAAATATTACGTGACCTTTTCAAACGAAAGGTTTGACTTTCAAATTACAGTTTTCACGTTTTCCAATTCCTCACGGGGTTTGCCTTTTTCCCATACGTGAGAGGGCTTGCGCACGAAACACAAAATAAACTATGCAATTACCCTTATTGTTTTTTTTTGCAGAATCATAGTTAAATGTTATTTGCGCAGTTTTTACACTAACAAAGTGTGAAATCTGCGCGCTCTTTAACAGTTTGGCGAATTTACAATGCAAATTTATTAAAAAAAAAAATTGGCTTTTTTTTCACTCGCTCTGCAGGCACCATGGATCTTGTGATCCTTCCTCACCTTTGATATTAATTTGTTGGAAAGGCAAAAGAGCTTAAACACAACTTTCACACACAAAACACACGAGTTGTGTCTCTTCTTTTGATCACACAAAACTTAATGATTACAATGAACCCAGTGAAAGGTATTTAACTTCCAACTAGTGACTTGCCTAAAATAACTTGACATGCAACCACACACTATAAATTCGACTATGACTTAACTCGACTTGACTCAACTTGACTTAACACTCAGTTAACTAACTCTCTAATTTTAACCAACTCCTCATGCAGGAGTAATTAGCTTATTTTAACATCTCCGATGTACTAGAAATAATGGTATTTTTTAGGGACCACATGCACTCCCATTTCCCTGCTAGTTTCAAAAGGTGCTGAGGTGGTATCAAATCCTTTGATATTTTGCAAGGCTCTTGTTTAGTCAAATTTCACTATCAAAGAGGGGTCATGGAGACCTTTCATTTCCATCTATTGGACTCTAGGATGGGACATTTGTACAACATGCAAGAGTTGTATGCACTCTCCCCTGAGACACTGATTGATGTCACGGTTCAGGCTGAATGGGAGGAAAAAACACACAAGGTTTTTTCGCAGTCCATGTCTCCCTTTTCAAGAAAGACTAATGCTAGAGTTGAAGCAATTACAATGCCCCACTGGAGTTGAAGCCATTACAATGCCCCACTATGAAGGAAATGTTCAGAATTACTCACAGATTCATCCCGAAAAACATAGGGCTAAAAAGAAACCTCTCAAGGTAGTGATCAATGGACAACCATTAACTCTGGAACCCGAGTCTTTTTTGGAGAGCGTTGAAAGGCTCAAAGATAGGGAGTTGGTACAAAGGTGGCACCATTTACAGATGTCTAGTGAACAGGTTAAAACATGGGTGGAGAGTCAATGGCTACCCCTTTTGAAATACCTCCCAACGGTTAGCATCCTCTTCAACGGGTGGATGGTTTTTCATTTCCTCAGTCATGAGGATACAAAGAATATTTTGGGCACTCCATGTTTAAAAGGTAGATGTTTTATAACCCTTCAAAAACGGAAGATGGGCTTTGACCCCTTCTCCGAACCGCACAGGAGAAATTTAATTTGGGAAAACTTACCTGGATTGCAGTTAGAATTATGGAAATTGATGGTGATTAAGGCAATTTCTAATCGTTTGGGATGATTCTACTACTAGGATGAAGGAAACTTTGATCAGCTTGACAAGAGAATGGCGTGGGTTTTGTTGGAAGTGGATTTCAGCAAAGGCTTACTGGAAGAACTGGAATTACGCCGAGGTACATCTGCAATAAGGCTCAATGGGGATTTATGGGGGGTACCTTTCTGCTACTTAGAATGCCATGAGACAGGACATCTGATCTCAGCATGCCCAAAGACGCACACTTTTCGAGGTCGCACCAGACAACAAGAATTTCATGGGAATTCGTCAGAGGATAAGGACGATGCTCCATCAGGAAGAACTACCCTAAGTCAGCCTCTTGCCCCAGGTAACCCACTTTCTCCAAAAATGTCATCTCTTGTGCTTGATAAAAATGAATGTGTTTCTTTGTGGGCTATGGGTTAAAACGGGGAAAATTCCCTAATTTGTTTACATGAGTCCCCAGTATCGGGCATATCCCCACGGAGACCAAATTATCCCCCAAAGCCTTCTCTGGCATCATCTGTTGGAGGTATATTACCTGGGGGTTTAAAGAACCATCCTAATCTGTCTTTCCATACTTTTTCTAAGAAAGAGGATTCTTTTGTCTTCTTCACACGAAGTCAAGAGCCACGCCACCTATAGCCCATGACTGTTGGGACTTATTTAGACTTATCCCCAAATCGAGACCTAATCTCTCTTTCACAATATGCATCCTCAGATATCGAAACCCTTCAAATTGTTCAGTTATTTTTTCATTCATCCAGGGCCATGGAGAAACCTCTTCCCCAGAAGGTCGGCCCTAAATAGAAAAAGAAAACCCCTAAATTTAAAAAGATCTATGTTTGTAATTTCATAGAGGAAGGTAGGAGACCTGCAAATGGAATACCACAGAAATCGATGCCTTTAAAAATGGGCATCACTAAGGTTCCAAGTAAGTTTTTCTTCATTGTTTATGAGCAGGATATCCTCACCAATGCTGGCAGCATAGATTATTACTAGAAGACAAAATAGGTGACAAAATCGTTTCCAAAATGATGAAAAAAACCATATTGTATTTGTTTTTGTTACATTCCAAAATGTAAGTCACAGTACTATGAAGGTATTTTGTTGGACATACAATTTATGTAAAAAGGAGGAAATCACAGGGATAAAAGGCAAGATATGTTAAGAACATGAATATTCTTGTAAACAAGAATGAAGTAACTCACTTATACTTCATAATATAAAGTTTGTGTTTTTTTCCTATGAAAAAAGAAAAACTACATATTTCCATTGTTTCCCAATTGTAATATGTGGTAATGAAATCACTATAATTGTGAAATATCAAGAAACATAGTTAACAAATGATTGGTGCCAAGTCTATTTCCCAAAATCAAATTTAAAGAGATTATTATAATGAATTTAAGAAGATTATTAATAAAGTTTGGTTAAACTTGAACAGACCAAGTTACCAACTATTTTCAAACTCCAAGATAATAACACATAATTTTGCCTCATAATTGGTCCTAGTGACATCGATGATCTTACAGAATCCTTGCTTGTCAAAGAAATCTTTACAGAACTCCTGGTCGTCGAAGAAATATTCAAGCAACTCCTGCACTTTGAGTATTCGCATAGAACTTCCCACCAACACAACTGATCTGAAATGGAGCATATTAGTAATGTTTTGCTAATTCCCCATTCAAAATAAAACCCAAGATGTTTATCATTTGCATATCAAGTGCTCAAGGATTCAATATTTTTGCTTAATTAACTGATTCCCATGGGATTTTCTTATGTAAATGTTAGAAATAATTTAACATAAAACATATGCTGAACAACAACAAAGAACATCAAAATACAACACACAACAAGCACATGATAAAGGAGTTCACCCCTCCTGGGCAACGTCTCCTTGGTCGAGCTTCCAATGGCTTGGGCCTCTCTATTATGTTCAAATTATAATAAAAGTGCATTTACAATGCTCAAATGCCTCTGAAGTCTGTCTCAATGAGTTCAGAATACTAAAAAATGGCTATCTAACCTCCTTTTGCATCCAGTTTGGATAAGAACTGAAGAAGTTATGACTTCTCCCATTTCTTCCACTATTTGTTCCACAAATTGCTCCAAAACCAACCAAAAATCCCATTTCCGCTCCAAAATCTACTAATGGAGCGAGAAATTTACCGTACATCGGGCTATATCCTGTCGGATGTATCACAAATTGCAATCGGCAAGTGTTGCGGGCTCTTAGGGTCTATAAATAGAAAATGAGCGATTTGCGATTGCAATATTGCAGACCCGACGGGATATTAAATCACAACCTATAATGGCATCGCATCCAGGGACTATTGCATTTCGCAATCGGCGTAAAATCCTGACAGATGGTCTTGTAAACACAGCAAAATGTTTCAATTGTGATATTGTAGACCCACCGGGGATATTTAACTGTACCATATAAAATCCCACGTCTGGGGTCCATCGCTCATCGCAATTAGTGAAGTTCAGCGACCGAAGGTCTTGTTAACACAGCAGAACATTGCGATGCAATATTGGCAGACCCGACGAGAACTTAAACTATGACATATAAAATCCCACATTTGGGTAATTTATTGCATCGCACCCTGGTAACTGTCGGGGGCCGATTCTGACTTGTTCTCCCCTCCTCGATCTGCGATTACAATATGTGATGGCCTTATCACATCGCAACCCTAAACCTGTCGGGGCCGATTTGTAATGCTTTTCCACCTTGCGACTGTGATTTTCAAAATGTGGGTGTCAGTGGCATCCTCCCACTTAGCGCCTCCTCATTCGCTGAAGACCTTGTCACCTCATCCCAATCCTAGCATGTAAACAAGTCAAACTTGAACTTTGACATGCTCTAACTTCTGCATACGAAATCGGATTTGAGTACCATTCACACCATTGGATTTATAATGACGAGCTCTTCAATCTGAAGTTGAGTGTGACAAGATTCTGACACTTTAGTTTTTGAGCTTAATTCTAAGCACCTGATCACTCCTCCCCACTGGAAGCTTTTTGGATCCCAAAAGATTTATATTCATTTATTGAATAGATGAGGGTATTGTTCCCTCACCTTCCCCACTTCAATCCATTTGTCCTTTGATAGATGTGTTTGTTGGGCAATTTATTGGGCTTAAATTGCTGCATTAAATATCGACCAGGGAAACTCGTAAGCTTTTGATGATGCCAGCACTATATGTGCAGGAGTAGGCGACTAACTCTATGTCTAATTAAATTATCTACAGTTCAATATAATATGCAAGGGAAGAGGCTCCTAACTTAGGAGATCCTGGTTGTCCTTCCCTACAGTATCATAGAGAAACCATAAAACTAGAAAGTTGAAATGCAAACAAGGGAATGAACTTTAGTTGTTGTTTAGACTCAAAGAGAGAAAGACTAACTTAGTCTCTTGATTGTCCTCTCTTGTACTAATCTAGACTAGACTAAAATTCATCCATAAGCATAAACTAAATAACTTGAAACATAAAAGCAAAAAGATGAATTCCAATTACAAATCAAATAGAGAGAGAGAGTCTAACTTAGACTCTTGGTTATCCTCT
>APFE031028478.1:2112-16364 GCA_000404065.3 Pinus taeda | reverse complement strand
TTATTAACCCATGATTAACATTATAATATTACTATATAATCTAGCCATTTTTATATAGTTGTTGATGGTCACATCTAACTGTTTGGAAGATCTGCTCTCCCTATTTTATGTGCAACCAGGATCTGACTCTTCAACTTGTCCTAACGATGAACCACATTGGTTGGTTCGAAACGCGTCGACAAAGGTTTTCTACATATGATTTACGGGAAAATCTTCTTAAAAAACCACCATGATATTTAGAGATAATGATTCATTTTGGGAATAAAATTATATCATCACAATCTACACAACGAACATGGACTATTTTTGGTGATTTTTGAGATTCGATTTCTATGTTTTAACAATTAACCAAATATAGTAAGACAAAAAAATGGTGATTTTTCAACACATTCAATGATCCATCAATTTTCTTTTTAATATGATCATCAATAAGTCAATTGAAAATATTGTTTTGAAGAGGAGAGGGAGAAAAAGCTTTAGGTGATTTTTGAAATAATTTGGTGTTTTGATTTTGAAGTTTATGAATTTTCATTTAAGGTAATTTTTAAAACTCTCAAAATGTGCAGTTACACACTTTAGTATAAAATTAATAATAACAATATCAATTCTTCATGACAATGAATAAGTCTTATATCATTAAAAACTAGATTCAAAGCTAAATCCAATGATACCCAAAATCATCTTACTCTTAAATTTGTAAGAATTTGGTTTCTAAAAATTTGTCATTTCCAAAAAAAAACCTTAATTTTAATGGACTGAAAACTCTTAATCCAGAAACTCTCGACCAAAATTAAAAAAATTCTTGGCCGAAATATTTACAACTCTGGTACGATATCTTTTCGCAACTCTGGTTTGTGTTAATTACAATGAGTTTTCCACGCAAAAACTCTCCATCGGAGAAAATTTCAAACTCTCCGCTACATTTTGAACAAAGAATCTGACATGTGGCCAACTTCCCTCCCAACCCTATAATTTTCTCCACGGATGCGACCTATTTGATATAAAATTTATATTCTCATCGGAAAGATGAGATTGGAGGCAAAAAAAAATGTGTGAACTGCGGAGTGAAAAGTACAGAATTTTTTTTTTTGGTTTAAGATACCAAGAGCTCAATTTTTTTTAATTATTATTTTTAAGTTATAAACATTGTTTTTAGAA
The DNA here is from genome assembly GCA_000404065.3 of Pinus taeda. Classification (NCBI taxonomy): domain Eukaryota; kingdom Viridiplantae; phylum Streptophyta; class Pinopsida; order Pinales; family Pinaceae; genus Pinus; species Pinus taeda. The sequence goes on along the minus strand of APFE031028478.1, from coordinate 15,206 downwards.
AATAATTTGAGATTCTTTTCGTGCTTTATAATTACTAGCATTTGCACTAAATGTTGCAAAGGAAACGTCGTAAGGCATAAAATGAGAAGAATCATGACATATGATATTAGAGAAGTGGATATTTTGTTGACCATTAATTAAATAGCCTTGATTATTTAGTATATCATGATATTGAGTAGGTTGAATGCCTAGGTCCAATCCTTTCAAATAAATGAATCTTAGAGAAGTGGATCTTTTGTTGAGCATTGATAAAATAATTATTTTAGTTGACATAGAAACTTTAATTCACTATTGAGTGGCACCATGGTGAACCCCTATGGTAGAAACCACAAGCTTTCCTTTATTTAGCATGATATTATGCGAGACTTGGTTATGTATTTGACCAGGTAGAGACCTATAAATAAACACAAAAGGATTTTTAACTCTATTCCCAAAAAGTGGAAAAACCTTATTTTCCAATATTGAATTGTCTCACTTCATCAAAAACTTGCAGTGTTTTAAATTAAAATAAATTTATGCCTAAATAAACTATATTTTTAATATTAAAAACATTGTAAAAAAAATTAAAATATTCATGTAATTGAATTTATTTATTTTTATTGATTTTATTTAAATTAAATAAATTTATAACTAAATAATTTATATATAAAATAGCTATAGTTTTAATATTAAAAACTTTGATTTCCTCTTCGTGTAGGAAAAGAGCTTCCAAGTTCCCTATCATATTTAATGAATCCATACATACTTCCATGGTGGTGCACTTCAGAATATAAGTATTTAATTATTTAAGGAGTATAAAAGTTTTATTTATTTAATGTTGCAAATATAACCAGGTGGGCAATTCCCATTCAAAATTAAATAACCACGCCAGAACATTAACTCTCCATATGAGATATTTCAAGTTAACCATGAAAATATAAAAGAATAGTTGAAATTTGAAAGCTATTCCCAAATTACATCCCTGGAAGCATGATACAACACACCCTGATAATTTGTGTTGTTCGCCACATTCCTGGAGAATGTTTAATGACCGTATCATATCAGATTTCTTGAACATTGTATCGATGCGCATCCAGACAACAATACTACAACCATGGCCCTTTGCAACTCACAGGGTTTGTATATAGGTTTATAGGCCAAAAAAAAAAAATCTCCAGTGTTTAATTTGAATGCTTGATGACCATTAACTATTCATGAGTATTTTCCTTTAATTTTAATGTTTGGTGGACATTAACTATGATTAAGTGATTTTTCATAAATGTAAACTATGGTGCAACTGGAGATTATATCCGTGTGGATATCCTGCATGACCTAGATTGGTGGCTCATGATGATCTAATCTGGTAGAAAACGACACTATGGTTTTGCAATGTGAGGAGCAATTACAAGAACTCTATTACATCCCGCCAGGGATTCAGGGCAACCATTAAAGTAATCAACAGTAGAATGCGATGATGGAAACAAAGAAGTCAGATACAAAATATACACACCGATGCAAATGGATAATTATTCTTTCACAATTTGACAACCTTTGTCATTTTATCCTTTTATAATTTTTATATTCTATACATACATGTCGGTACTAATAAATGAAATGTACACTTCAACCTTTTCCCAAATAAAATTCTTCAACTTTTTATCAAATTAAATTCTTCAAGTACTGTTCCATGCAAAGTTAACATTAAGCTCTTCTTCAAAGTTTGTGAAAGCCACATTTTACACTAGAATTAACTTAAAAGTGTTAATCTACACTTCTAAGCTATTTTTTAATCTAATACCACCTTGTGAAGTCATTTGGAGAATGCAATTGTTAATGAAGTGAGTGAAATATTTATTAAGAAATTTATTAAGCGACTAAGAAATATTTATTAAAACAAACATAGACAAGGGGGAAGTTTCACAATAACTTATTTATGGGAGAAGTTTCATAATAATTTATTTAGATGGATGGGAATTAAGAAACGAGCATTCACAATGGATGAGAAAATTCAACAGGCATAGTGCACTTTACCAAGATGGCAGAGAAGGATGGAAAGAGAATTGTATAAGTGGACTTATAAGAGAATGATCCATGTGCTACCATGCATAACAACTAAGCCTCGATACCAAGTTCAATGACTATAGTAGCGATGCAAACAAGACTTAAGGTAATGGTGTGGAAAGCCATCATGAATACTCTTTATTTTTTTTCAGTTTTTAATAGTACCTTTGTCATGTCTCCCCCTTATTACAATAATCATTTAACTAGATTAAATATATCTATATAAGTATAAAAAAAAATGAAACCAAGAGAACTTTGAGATTGGTAATTTAAATTACTTCCTCAACAATATTATTACTTGGAATAAGGATAGAGATCACAATCATACTATTCATTCTATACCCTAATATTTTTTTGTTACAACTACTGTAAATATAACCCATACTTTATGGAACACATATCCATATGCACTGTACCTATATTAAATACCAAAGACTACCCTATGTGATGAATTTAATTATAACCAAAGCTTATTTATCTCCAGACACCTGATTTGTGATCTTAACATTCACACTAGCTCTACCATGGCTTCGTGGCATAAGCAAGCCATCCCTCCTTAGCTGGACACCTCAAGATTCCTACTCCCATCGACGGTGGTGCACTCAGCTCTTTGATCCAAGGGCTATGATCTCTTCAGCGGATTTACTCATTCTAAGTTGCTGGAAATTGACTCATTCGATTCCCAAGCTCTTGGCACCTGTTCGAGCAGTGCTCCTCCTACCTCTATTTGATTCTTCATGTGCAATAAGAACCTTGTCTTAAAGGGTCAACCATGAAAACTGGGGATATCTTATTAATGGTAAGCAGTCGAATTTCTCCCCAAATCAGACATTGTCTTATATTTCTCTTTAATCTATTGTTTTCCTTTCTTTTTTTTTCTCTTCAACTTTGGATTTCATGATACTAATTGCTGACGTGACGAATTTAATTATAACCAAAGCTTATTTATCTATGGACTGTTCAATTTGTGATCTTAACATTCACACTGGCTTTGCCATGGCTTCGTGGCACAAGTAGGTCGTCCCTCCTTAGCTAGACGCCTCAAGATTCCTACTCACATCGACGGTGGTGTGCTCAACTCTTTGATCCAAGGGTTATGATCTCTTCGGCGGATTTACTCATTCTAAGTTGTTGGAAATTGGCTCATTCGATTCCAAAGATCTTGGCGCATATTCAAGCTACACTCCTCCTACCTCTGTTTGATTCTTCATGTGTAGCAGGAACCATGTCTCAAAGGGTCAGCAATGAAAACTAGGGCGATCTTCTTAATGGTAAACTATAAAATTTCTCCCCAAACCAGACTCTGTGCTACAATTCTCTTTAATCTATTGTTTTCCTTTTTTTTTTCTCTTCAACTCGGATTTCGTGATACTAATTGCTTACTTATCTTCTATTCTCAGGGTTTGGTGGGTTCGAGTACGAGAATTCCTCTGATATCAACCCTTGTGGTTTTCAGCTTATTATGGCAGTCACCGATGCGCAAGTCTTCGAGTAAGCAATGGACCGAGATATTTCATATTTTGGCATATGTAAGGTTTTTGCATCATAGAATTCCTTGAGCTCCACTTCGGTGGATGCTAAGGGCGCTATCTTCGGTGGATACCAAGGGATGGCACCTCTAATGCCTCACGATACCCTCTCGAGACTTCCTCGTAGACCTACTGTTCAGGTTGTTCTCTGGACTGTAGTGTTGTAATTATGTTATTTTGGCCGAGAGCCTTGTAATTTCTTGCCGGCAGATTATTGTGTATTTTAATCTCCTTTCCGAAAGAAAACATGTTAGGTGGCCATAGCCCTTATAAGCTCCCAGATTATGCTGCACCTTGTTTTTTGAAGCCTCCCTTGAGTTGAGGCCCTTATTGACATTCTATATAAGTTATCTGGTTTTCTAATGAATTTTTGTATGGGAGTCGTGGTCATTTAAGTCTATATTCGCAGAAATGTTGTAAATTTATCTATGGGTTCTTGATGTCATACCTGTTATCTCATTTTCTTCTATGAAAGGTATATTTCAGAATTTACGCACAGATTGCATTCTCTACTAATTAATTTGACATGCACAGACTTCTCTCCATTCTGTGTGTACGCTACTATTCTTGACTTATTCAATGTAGATTATCTTGATTTCCTTCTGCTGTAAAAGTTTGCATTCCATTAAGCAACTAAAATCGTTTCGCTTATGACGATGAGTTCACTATTTGAAGGTTATTTTTCTTTTACTGATATTGGGTTTATAAGTTAAAGAAGTGGGAAGGGTTTATTGCTTATGAAAAAAGCTTCTGCTCTTTTATTACCCACTTAATAGCGCTCGGCTTTATCTAGCAAATTTTATAGGATTAAATCCTTGTTAGAATTACCCTCCCTAAGCGCCACTCCTGCTTAAGCCCAGAAGTTTCTTCAGGGTTTTCTTTTGGAGACTAGGATGCTACTTAATTTCACTAGAAATAATACAAGTTTAGCCGAAGTTTGCTTCATTTTCTAGGCTCACCAATCTACGGCATAGTTCGTTTCTCACACATTAAGTTATTTATTCCTCGCACTGATTCACATAAGTGTCCTAGAGGCATCCTGCCATTCCTTTTACCACACTGCTAATGTGAGAAGCCTCCCCATCAATTGTCATCTTTGACAAACCGAAATCACCCAATATTCCATTCAAATTACGGTCTAAAAAGAATGTTGGCAGTCTTGACATCCATGCAAATTATCTTTGGAAGAATGTTGGCAGCCTTGACATCCCTATGAATTATCTTTGGAGTGGAACCCATGTGCAAGTATTCCAATCCCGCAGGTGGATCACAGGAAAACATGGTCAGCATTTATATCATGAAAAACTAATGTGCAATATTAATGTGAGAAAGACATACCCTAGCCTACGTCTATTAGTTCAGAACATTGTGCATTAGGAGCCACAAAACAAAAGAATTAGAACCAAATTTGTGATGGCTAAGTTGCTTAACAGGCTTATATTTCTCCAAGAAATGTACCATAAAGACAATCTTTGCTACGCAAACAATTTCAGTGTCAAGCTCTCCCTAGCCATCACCACAGCCATGATTTATCTACATAACCTATATAAAAACATTCCTGACTGCTTTTCCCTGTCATAAAACAACCTTCCCTTATCGTAAGTAAAGAAGGAGGCTCACCACACCTGATTTTCCATTGCCACAACACGCTAATCAGTTATGCCGACCAGTGCGCAAACCCTTTCCGCAACTAATTAACTAATTTGTAACCATTTGGTAACTATTCTGATCAAAAGCTGAAACTTTTGCAATCGTCTAACATATAATCCTATGGTTTACAAGAATGACAGGTGGGCAGAGAGGGGAGTTGATTTAAGAGGGAAACGCCATACGACGTAAATATAATTAATAAATAAATACATTGAATTATAAAACAAATATTATAATATTTTTCATGTTTTTTTTAATTATAAATAATATTTATAAAAAAATCTAGAGATCAAATTTCCAAATCAATATTGAAATTGGAGATTTTATGATAATTTCAATCTCTTTTAACTTTGATTAATATTGAAATTAGAGATTTTTATGATCATTTCAATATCTCTTTTAACTTTGAATGATTTAAATATGTATTTTTAAATATTTAGAATATAAAAATAAATTAATACCGGCACTTTTAACTTTGAATTATTCAAATATATATTTTTTAAATATTTAAAATATAAAAATAAGATAATAAGTAAATTTTTGAAGATTTTAAATTTTATTAAATTTTTATCCTAGACAAAAAAAATTAATGATGAAATTGTGAATATATGAATCAAAATATCATTATATTAGATTACTTGTTATTATCAATGGATGAAATTGTTTGTAAATATATTAATCAAAATATCATTATATTAGATGATTTTTCAAATGTGTTTATCATCAATTAATCAATTTATGTATATTATAATACTAAGATTATTTATGAATAATAATATTTTTATGATATAATTATTTATATGAATTTTCTCTTTATTAATATAATTGGTGTGCATTTTATTTTAATAAAATTTACCATTTAAATGATGTGTACATATGCAAATAGAAGTAATTGATATTGCTAAAGAGAGAATAGATCAAACTTGTTAGTGTTATATTTCTAAAGTGTTGACATTTTTTAAAGAGTCTTTTATTAATTCATACAACTTGTGTTAATTGTAAGTTGATATAGGCGCCACTAGTTGCCTGAGTGTGCTACCTATCCATTTGCTATATGTTAGGCTTTTTTCATTACTATATATAGAAACACACATTTGCATTTTCTATATAATAGATTTAATAGATTATTTTGCATTCTCTTTTGTAGAAGGGTTTTTTTTTGGTATTTTAAGGTTGATTTTACTTCATGGGATATTGTTTTAAAAAATTTCATGGTATCAGAGTTTTCACCATCCTTGTCTTTTTATGAGAGGTAGTGTGATTTAAATTAGATCTACAAGATCAGATTAGATCGAAGATAGGGTCATATTCTCTTTGGTGAAAAAGGTGTCATCTTGTATATTATGATTGGATCATAATTTTATACCATAATTCATGACCCTATGCTAGGTTTGGCTGCCACACTTGATATAGTTGATAAATTCTATATTTTTTTCCTAGGTTGTGCATTAAAACATTGTTTTAATTAAAAGTTTTGTTTTTTTTTTTAACTTTATCTATGAAATCTTTTCGACATTGGAATATACCCCGAGATGGTGTCTTATTTTGTGGCTTTATTTCCTAGGTCATAGAAGTACTCCTTCATTAACATATTCATTCTCAACATAATTTATTGGTACCAATGCCATTCCCTTCAACATTTCATCCGCACACTAGGAAGCCATCTATTGTGTGGCACTACTCATTATACCGGTACCATTGCTACTTGAATTGGAAATGGGTGTTATAATATTAATTCTTTCATTTCTCTTTCCCTTGAGTTTTAACTAGATTTGCATGATAATTTCTTTTTCCATTCAAAAGAGTACAATCATCGAGCCAGGAAAGTGGCTTCATCATACAGTTCAACAATGGGTCTTTCTCTTTGGAGGCATGGAGGGTGATGGAATAACTCTTACTTGTGAATTATATTTAATATCTAAATTATGAATGAAAAAGTAATGATTTATACTAAACATGGAAGATTGAGATATTGGGAGAAATTACTAAAAATAAGGATGAATATTCATTCAAAGATTTATAGATATTTATGGTGGTGGTTTGAACAAACTTCTCAAATATAATATTTTTTATGGCCACCATCATTATATATAGTGACCATTTTGTACGATACAATTTATTTAATAAAATTTCCCTTTGAAGATTTGTTTAGTCTAATTCGATGGTCCCCTTGTTTCATGATTGGCTATTAGAGCCAACAAATGGTATCATAACAATGATATGCATTAAGGTTTTCTGAATTTTCATATGTTAAGATGCATATGAGACTAACATTTTTGTAAAGCTTTACAACTATGAGATTTGGAGATACTCAGTGGACTTAATCCCATCGTCCATGATACATACTTGAGTTTGCACTGGAAACAATCACACTAAAGAAATTTGGAAGGTGAGAGTTTTTTATATCCATGATGCTAATGAGCATAGACTCTTATTTTTTGGAAAATAATACATTAGAATTTCTCCATGTTCATGGTTCAAAACCCAACTTCACATTCACTGAATAATGTTAATAGGTGACTTGGATTTGTGAGCATTGTGCAAATAATATGTGACTCCATTTCAAATTCACTTTAGATTGCTATTTATAATGGACTTGTGTGAATTCATCTCCTCTGGTTGTAGAGTCTCTATTGGTATCCTCTTCCTCTTAGCTCTTCTCATGGTAATGAAGGGAATCATTAAAGATCTAGAGCGGTTGGAGGATTTCTGCATTGCAAACACCAAGTCTTATGTTTTTACGAACAAATTTCGTTATCATGATCCCACTAAAGTTAATTCTCAACACTTCCTAACATCATTCATACGCATGCTAGTGAACACATCAAGCAGTCCCACGAGAGCTAGCTTCACTAGGTTTAATCCACAAAACCTGTCGGGGCTCAACACGCTCGAAATTATGTTGGTTCACATAAACACGGCTATGGGAGGTGTAGTAGGTCCAAATATCCATCCCAGAGGTAGTGAAATATTGCAAGTGTCTAAATAGGTATCCTATTTTATTTAGATAAAAAGAAGCACAAAGTTTCCCTATTTTATTTATTTTTGACATAGTCACTTACCAAGATAAAACATAAAGGGTAAAACTAATTTTAACATATATATCATTGAAATATAAAATGAAGTTTGGGATGGTTTTGATATGTAATGGAAATTTATTTCAAGGTCTCACTTACTGTGGAAGAGTGATGAGTGATGGGAAGCTTTAATTTAAAGAAAGGGGTCCAAGTGATCAATAAAACGAGATTTATAAAAGAAGTCATGTTAAGTCATGATTTGAATGACAATATATTGATGTAAGAATTGATCTCAAGTAAAATAAATTCAAAACCAAGTTAAGTGACTCACATATTGATATGTAAAAGGGTGCATGTTCTATGGTACCTAACACCCTAACAAATTATGTAAATTCATTACATGAGAATTGAAGTCTAGTTGAAAATGTGGAGTTAAAATAAAAATAAGGCCATGTCAAAGTTAAAAGTCAAATCAATGTTTAGGTCATGTCCATGGTGTGTCAATTAAATTTTTCAAGTCAAAGTCGTATTTTATTTTTTATTTATTTTTTATTTTTTATCTTGATATCACTCCATCGAAGACACATATTTTTTGTAAGTAATTTCAGTTTTCTTATTGGATGGCTAAGAAATTCACCTACTAGAAACAATTTATGGAGGTGCAGTGGAAGATTCAGTTTAAAAAGCATATGTAGAAGGGAATTTAATTTACTTGAGTCAATGTAATTAAGATATGTGCATTTTCATGTTTCTATGTTCATATATTACTCTAAGTTTTAGAAGATAATAGTCATGATGTGGATATGAAAATTCTAGAGGGACCCCATGGTTTGGACATGTGCACTATTATATTTATGTGAGTTAGTGTGTATACATTTCACTATTTCCACCATATAGATTTATTCTTGGTAAATACTTTAAATTCTTCTCAACTTTCTATTATTTATCAATTGTTTATGTTTTCTTTGAGGTCTCATATGTTTGATTAGTTGTATCTTTGCTTTAACTGGAGCTTGAATCTGCCTTTTAGTCACAATTCAGAGTGGTCATCAAAGTACTATTACCAATGCTATCTAATCACTGAGTTGTGATAAACTGCTATAAATTTCCTTTATACTAGTGGAACCATAGTGGATACTACTTAGAGTAATGAAGCTTGATTGCACATCTTCCATATTTCTTAGCTAAATAGTAATTATTGGATGAACGTTTGTTACTCTTCTTTTAATCATTAACTACATAGTGAACAAGGTATTGTTACATAAGCCATTTACCCATATAGGCAATGAAATATTGCAACTTGATTTCCTACAAGTGAAGCTATTATAGACTTAGATTAAAGGATTAGGCTTTATTTCATTTGAATTTTTATGTTGTTAAGTTATAATTCATGTTTGTAGAAAATTGATAATACTTCTGTGATGCCAATCTAACAGCTTAGTCAAAAGCTCTAAAGATTAATGTCATGACAGTATTACCCAATAAATAAAAAACACAACATATATTTTTAAAAATCATCCCCCCACCCACGTTATATATATTAATCACTTACGAATCTGTTGCAAGGACAACTAAACTATTTAATATAGTGGTGGCATCGTCCATATGTTTGCACTGACGTTGCAAGCAAAATTAAACTGTTTAATATAGCCCGGGGTCCTGCCATTTTCCATATGTATCTCCTAAATTGCCCATATGTCTGCAGTGACGTGGCAAGCAAAACTAAACTGTTTAAAATAGTGGTGGCATCGTCCATATGTCTGCACTGACGTTGCAAGCAAAATTAAACTGTTTAATATAGCCCTGGGTCTTGCGATTTTCCATACGTCTCTCCTAAATTGCCAACATGCTACTGCAAAGTCAACAAATGAATGAAAAATCCACCCTAAATTGTCTGTAGTCTTTTACCAAGTCCTCAAAACAACAAAGACGTGGTGGGTCATATATTTGTTTAAACTTTAGTTTTGGCTGCCTCCCCAAATTATTCATTACGACGCAAGCGCGCTCATACATTTTTTTATAACTATAAATTCTCTGCTTCATCGTTACAGAACCCACCCTTCAAATATTGGCATTTGCTTGTTGGAATATAGAGACCTTCATGGAGTCGCAAGAGCAGAGCCAAAAGCCTCATGTCACAATATTCCCTAGGTTTGGGTCGGGCCATCACATCCCACTGCTTGAGCTTGCAAAGCGGCTGACTGTGTACCATGTCTTTTCTGTCACCTTCTTCACTGCCAAATGGATGGACAGCTCTCCTCACCACACCCTGCCGTCTTCGTCAAGGAACATGATCCACTTCATAGAGCTCCCTGATGTTCAGATCGAAGGGGATCATGTCGAGATGAACATTTTTGTACGCATGCCCTTACTATTGGAGAAGGCTAAAATATTAGTGCAAGATGCTCTCACATCCTTTTCGTTTCATGTCTGCGCTTTCATAATCGATTTTTTCGGTACGCCCATGTTGGATGTCGCCTCCAAACTAGAAATACCTTGCTACATATTCTCCACTTCTAGGGCTTCTCTCCTCTGCATCATGCTCTACCTTCCAACACTTGTCCACAACATTGAAATTTCCTTCAAAGATGTGGATTTCCCGATCGAAGTGCGGGGCCTTCCGCCGATTCCCGGAATAGATTTGCCAGACCCTCTTCTAGACAGATCTGATATTTCATTCAACTGGTTCATTCAACATTCCCTTCGGCTTTAGGAAGCTCGTGGAATTTTGATAAATACATGCCAAGAAATGGAACCAGAACAAATAAAAGCTCTCAATGAAGGAAAGGTTCTGAGCACTGTTGAAATGACCCCTTCCATTTATCCCGTTGGGCCGCTAATAGCTTCGCCTCTATCGGAATTTGAAGAGAAGTTTGAGAAGGAGGGTTGCCCCAAATGGCTGGACCGCCAGCCTGCCTCGTCAATTCTGTTCGTTTCTTTCGAGAGCCGCGGCGCCCTGTTGGAGAATCAAATTCGAGAACTAGCTTTGGGGCTAGAAGCAAACGGGCAGCGGTTCCTTTGGGTGTTGCGTAAGGAGCCTCCTCCTCCAGCTGAATCCATGATGACTGCCGAAGCAGACATGAGGGAGGTTCTACCTGAGGGTTTCGAGACTCGAACCCAGGACCATGGATTTGTGGTGGATTCATGGGCGCCTCAGATTATTGTCCTCTCTCATCCATCCACAGGCGGTTTCCTTTCTCATTGCGGTTGGAATTCAACGATCGAAAGCATCTTACATGGAGTGACGATGATCGCTTGGCCTCTCTTTGTTGAACAGAGAATGAATGCCTTCCTTCTTGTGAAGGAGATGAAGGTGGGCATTGAAGCGCAGAAGGGAGCAGATGGATTGGTGAAGAGAGAGGAAGTGGAAAGAGCGGCGAGGGAATTAATGGAAGGAGAGGGGGAATGGAAATGAAGAAGGGGATGGCAGAATTGATGGGGAAGGCCCGGTTTGCAATGGCAGAGGGAGGGAGTTCATACAACGCGTTGGCCAACGTGGCTTCTATTTGGAAGGAAATGCATGCCACTAAAGCACCACCTGCTACTTGAAACTTGAAAGGTCTCGCTTGATACGTCACATCTGGATGTTAAAACAGTGGACGGTTCGTATGGACCGTCGCGCCTGGCATTGCTCAATTCAAATCAACGGCTAATGATTACCCAATATTCTAACAACAAAATCGAATGGCTCATATTTTGACACGACAACAGTTTGGGGAGTTCATTTAAGAGGGAAACGCCTTATGGTGTAATTATCAATCTTCAATATGCATTCGTGCTCCTCTAGTCATTTTTCCATTAGAGTTTTTACATGCTCTTCTCGTCATTTTGCCATTAGAGCTTTCCGATGTTTAGGTGTACCTTTTCCTCAATTAATTTATACTTCCTAAATATGAAATTATTAGTCTTCCATCCACCCTTCTTGCTCCGCTAGTCATTTTTTCATTAGATTTTTACGTGCTCCTCTCGTTATTTTGCCATTAGAGTTTTCCGATGTTTAGGTGTACCTTTTCTTCATGTAATAAGTCCTTGCATGCACCAACCTCCACTAGTGTTTAGATGATATCGGTGGATTTATAATGTTCCGGAAATTGAAGTCTTTGAATCTCAGGAAAATTAGTAGAGAAAATTTTGATGGTAGAGAGGAAATTTTGATGCTAGAGAAAATGTCTTAATTCGATTCTGTATGTCTCAATTCAATTATTGTCAGACAAAAGTTTGGTCAAAATTAGTTAAAAGACATGGTTTAACAAGCAGCCAGGTAAATTTGGGACTTTGACAATTACTTTGGTAGTTCAACTAAAATTAACATACCATCATGTACCAGCATCGCTAAATTTCGCGGCACCCCACCAAAATTAGAAGTAATTCAAAAGCCAAATAGGAAGGGGCCACGTGGCCCAATTAAGTGGTGCCATGTGGCTCCCAGTTGATGGCAAATTGGGCCAATCGACCTATTTGTGGCCAATCGACAAACTCGGCCAGTGGTTCAATTGGCGGTTCCAACAAACAATTTAAAAATTCATATAATATTAACTGATTGTTATAATCGACATGAAATGGGGCAGTATGTTTTAATTGTTCTATTAACCAGTGGTTATAACCGCCAGCCGAACCCCAACCAATGGACATGTTCCAAAATTGGCTGGCGGATCTTGGTGAATGACAACAATTGGCTCGAAGGTCAACAAAATATTATAACTACAAAGAGTTAATAATTGATTGGGTGATATGAACCATTTTGTGGAGAGTTAATAATTGATGGGGTTATATGAACCATTTTGATGGAACAATTATTTTGAAACAACCACGGTTAGTGTTGTAACTTACTTTGTATTTTACATTTTTTTTCAAAAAT
>APFE031028476.1:0-18202 GCA_000404065.3 Pinus taeda | reverse complement strand
GAGAGAGGGAGAGAGAGGAAGAGAGAGGGAGGGAGGGAAAGAGGGAGGGAGGGAGCGAGGGAGGAATAAAGAGAGAGAGGAGGAGGGAGAGAGGGGGAAGGAGGTTGCGGGAGGGAGGGAGGGAGAGAGAGAGAGAGAGAGGGAGAGGGAGAGAGCAAGGAAGGAGGTTGGGGGAGGGGAGGGAGAGATGGGAGGCGGGGGGGAGGTAGAGAGGGAGGGAGGGAGAGAGGGAGAGAGGGAGAGAGGGAAAGAGGGAAAGAGGGATAGAGAGAGAGGGGATGGAAGTAGGAGGGAGAGAGAGATACTAATAGTCGGTGCAGAATCACACTTCTTCAGATGTGATTCTACTATGCAGAATCATAATTCTTGGGATGTGCCAACAATTGGTGCTTCTTCATTGTCTCTAACAACTACATTAAATGGGAGAGGTGCTCCTAGGTAGCAGTGTTCTAGTATATCATCCACATGAGAAATACAAAATGAACCTATAAAAGGGTGAAATATATCATTCATTAACCTCATGAATGTACTTGGTGCATTGCATATGCCAAAAAACATAATTAATCATCATACACACCATCTTTGGCTTTAAAGGAAGTCTTCTAGGTATCCTCTTCACATTCTCAAACCTGGTGATACCTTGACTTTAAGTCGAGTTGGTGAAGTATATTTTTTGCTACAATTCATCCAATAGATCATCTATCTTAGGAAAGGGTTACTTTATCATGACCATATTGTTTTATAAAACCTTGTAATGAATGCACATCTATCATGTTGCATAATTCTTAGGCACAATTATAATGGGTGAACCACATGATGAGGTACTTGGTCGAGAAACATTTTGTTCTGTTAGTTGTTGCAACTGCTTCTTCCCACTTTTTGTTTATATAAATTCCACTTGTACGAGCCAATGTTTGGTAGTGGAGAGTCTGAAAATAGCTATATTTTGTGCTCCACTTTGTTGAATTTTCATGGTTACTACACTAACAATTATGTTCCAGTGACTCATTAACCAAATCATATTAAATCGCATTCATCATTAGTAAATTATACATAGGAAATATAAAAAACAAAACAATAATGAGAGTAGGATCATGAAGGGACAAGAAAACAAAAGAGACACACATTTTTACCTTGGGAAAACCCTAACTAGGGAAAAAAACAACAACCTTTCCTTAGAAAAATTGTTCATTTCAATAAGAGATACTAGTATGATCTTTCAAGTCAAAATAAATTAGAACTAACTAGTAATCAAACCTAGGTCAAACCCAGGTCATGAAGGAAAATCCTCTTTCCACTACTACTCCCTCTATCACGTGAGTTCTTTCGCTTCTGTCAGAGGCAAGTCATATGTTAAAGAGGTCTACTAGGACATTTGCTATCCCTATATCCAAAAATGTCATGTCTAAGGTCCGTACAAAACCTTCTTTATTTTGTAAAAATGAGATTCCCTCTCATGTAACACAAATCCCTTAGGTAGCTCTATGTGCACTTCTTCTTCCTGAAATAATCCATTGGGGAAAGAGGTCTCCACATCCACTTCATGTAATTTTCAAACAATAATATAAGCATGAAAAATAACAGTTGTAACATAAGTGTACCTGGAAACTGGAGTCTCCACATAGTCGACTCACTTTTTCTCTGAGAATCTTCATGATTATTTCTGTGTACTTCTCCTTGTTTCCATATACCACATAATTCATCTTCATATTCACATGGAAGTCACCACCCACTTGTCTTCAACACAATTTCCTCCATCATAGCATTCTTCAAATTTGATGGCCTACCCGCTCCCTCTAATCTAGGAGCTCTTCTCGTCGTTAGGTACGATTAATACAATTTCTCTCTTGAACACATTATTGATCCTGGGAGAACCCTCTTGTCACAAAATTTTCCTCATTCTTCCAGCACTTCCATTTGTTTCTAGAGCCTTGTCAACCTTCACGATGTACCTTCAACCCTCACTAGGAGACCATGGAAGAAAAATTATAATCCAACAAAAAAAACAAAGATAAGAGACTAATTAATAGTAAAACAATAATAATCAAGGAATAGATATACAAAGTACTTATCTTTTTCAAGAATTGTCAACTCCCTCTTGATATTTTCCTCCTTGCAGGAGTCATTGAAATCCATATGCCAACTCATCATCCTCATCCTCATAATTAACATGTTTCTTTTCTCTCCTTCCTTGCATGAGCTAGGGTTTCTTCTTTTAACAAAAACATTGATCTAATAGGTCTATCTCTAGGGTTTTATCCACAAACAATAGGTTTTTTTGATCCTATCCTTCAAGCCTGTTGATGGAAAAAAATGAATGAAATCAACAATGGGTAGGTCGCCCAGTCATGGTCCCAACGAAATCCTTATCCTTTTGAAAAGGTGATTATGACTTGTTCAAATGGGTCAAATTACCCTCTCTCTCCCTGTTGAATTTTGGTGTTTCTAATAACTTATCAACAAGAAAATTCGATCAAACTTACCCTCTTGTAGCATGCTTGTAATGTAGTTATTAAGCTGACATAAGGACTCAACCAAACCACCAATGCAGTTTCTCATATGTAAGGAAAATTCTAAAATATGAGAACTAAATCTAAATCTAAATCTAAATGCAAATAAAATATAATCTATTATGGAAGCAATCAAAAGGATATATTAAATCTAACTCGATTAAAAGAAGGATCAATCATCCTCTCAATCAAGAGAAAAATATTGAAATTTGGACCAACTTTAATTTAGAATAAAAGTCAAGTAAATAAGAGAAGGAAATAATTCTACTACTTGCTACTTATTTGAACAAATATATACATTCAACTACCAATAAATTGGTATTGTGCTGCACATACCTCTATATTCAAATAAAATGAATTGAAAATAAGTGGTATAATTTCATTAAAGAAATAGTTCTTAATATAATCATGACTAAAACAAAGATAAACTTGTCATCAATCTACTAAATAGTTATAAGTGATAATATGCATGTCTATTCAAATTCATTGCCTATCTTTAATATGAATAAGAGTTGTCACTAAAATATAGGTTTTCAATGTTTAGATAAGCATACAATTAACTCAAATTTGTAATAGTGTAACCCAACAATCAAATAGTTATCTTGATGAATGATTCAACCATAATTAAATTTAAATGAATACCTTCAGTCAACCTCTAACTTTGACACATCTTAATCGTTATGGGCTAGAATTGTCATGAGTCTCTAGTGCTAGTTTCAAGACTAGATTTATTGCTATGAAATTTTTCTATGATCTCAAGTTGAATAGAATATCAATTTTAGCCTTCTCTATTCGTGTCTTTCTAAGGAAGAGAATGGTCATTTATTTCTCTTCCTCATCCACATATGAGCTTCTTTCCAGCTAATTACTTGAATCTATGGCCATGAGATTATTCTTCTTAGAATATTTCTTTTGGTTCTTTGGGTTTAGCTCTAGATACAACTTCCAACACTTCTTCTGTATAAGACCAACAATGTTATAGTGGTTATAGTTGTTGCTACGATATATTCACTAGTGTGTTATCGCTGTTATATTTTTTTCTTTCCCTTTCTAGGAAGCTCTATGGTGCTCTTTCTACTTTGACCTAGTTGTTTTTCCTTATTTTATATTATTATTGTGCCTGTACATAATCCCCATTCTTCGTTATGGGTTTAAACAACATTTGTTTCTTGCATTGATGGTTCTTTATAACCCCCATATACTTGAGAAACATGTATGGTTCTTTGTGGAGATACTAAAAATTATCTCCATCTTCCTAAATTTCGTGGTGTACTCCTATACACTAAGCACTTATATCTACCCAAGGTAATTCTTCTAGATCCATTGTTCTCACACATACCCAATATGGTAAAACTACATGATGAGGATATTGAAATCTTCCCACTTAATCACTACAGGGTATCCCTCTAGTCTGAAGGTTTTCGTATGGATTTCCCACCAAGTTACGGAATGTCCCTATAATATCAAATGATAAAATCAAATTTTAGGTCCCTCATCTGTGTGGTCAACTCTAAAATAAACCTCTAACAAATATAATTAGTGATTTAACTTCAAACAATTAATCTCACCTTGATATGGCTTAATGTAGAGTTTTTCTTCCGTCTTGAACGATAATTGTGAATGGTTCATGCCACTTGAATTGGGTTGTTCCTTTTCATGTTATTTCTTAGATTTTCTCTTTGGTTAATCCATGTCCCTGATTTCCCCTCTAAACTGACCTCTAAGTTGGAGCCTCCATCTTCTCCTATTTTTAAAATTTTCACTAGAGTTTCCATAAGAAGCTTCATGTTTCCATAATTAAACAATTCAAATATAATAATTAACTAAAAAAATTATTCACTAATAACTATATAAATATAAATCAAATACCAGAAAATATAAGATAGAATATAGAACAATAATGGTATTAATTTAATTTAATATTAAGATAATTTAATATAATTATTTATTAAATAAATTAAATATTTAAAATAAGAAAATCAAATATTTAAAAAGATAAAATGAAAACAATTTATATAAAAATTTAAAAAGAGTTCAAAAATTAAAGTTTAAAATGTATAATGATATGAGAATGATTAGAATATATTAATTATAAAATTCATATATAAAATTAATAGCAAATTGAAAACACGTCCGTAAAAAAGGAGGCTGTCGGAAAGAGATAATGGCATGCAGACATCAATGAAAACAAAGAAGTTACATACAGACGTCCCCTGAATTTTAGTCGATGAACGATGGCATTGTTATTTCGAGACATAAAAAAAATGAATTTTATTGTTATTGACATTGTCATTGTTATGTTGGCATTGTAAGTGAACGATGGCATTGGTCTTGTCCTACAGTTACTTCATATCACACAAATCGAACAATGACTACAGTTATATAAAGCAATGATTACAGTTATATAAAAGTACTTTGTTGGATATAGGTTATGGGCAAAGAAGATGATAATGTGGGTTATGGGTTATGCTGGATATAGGAATCACATATTGATAGGGTTGGTTACGGGTTTACTTGAAAGAAGGTGACGTTCTAAACTATTATTAGTTTTGGAAATATCGATTTTTATAAAACTATCAGACTATAAGGGTTCTTCCGATCTGCGGATTCTCTCTTCCGATCTGTGGATCTGCGGCCCTCTTCCGATCGACGGATCTGCGGCCCTCGGCACTCTATTCGGTGGTAAAACGCGGCATAGTATTCGGTGGCTCAGATCTCAAAAGCGTCGTTCCCTGTGGCTCTTTCACTGATCTATCCCTCGGCACTCTTCCGATCTGCGATTCTTCGGTGGCCCAGATCTCAGAAGCGTCGTTCCCTGCGGCAGTTTTCCTCTTCTTCGGTGGTGGATCTATCTTCTGCGGATCTCAGAAGTCTCGGTTTTCCTCTTCTGTCGGATCTCAGAAGTCTCGGTTTTCCTCTTCTGCGGATCTCAGAAGTCTCGGTGGCTCAGATCTAGGCATTTTGAGACAGATCTGCGTAAAATATGGCTCCGAGCTTCGCAAAAATAACTGGTGGCTCATCCGCCTCTGGAGGGCAATCTCCTGCCCATATCGTGAGTGAAGCCCCAGCTCCCACTAACCAAGTGGTCCAGGACTCACTCGATGAAGCTTTGAAGTTCTCCGAAAGTGCCCTAATTTGCCGGTTCAATGGTTTTTGGCCGCAGTTGACAGCACTCCACAATTGGATCTCGGAGTTATGGAAGCCTATCATTTCTGATGAAATTAATATCTACCCCTGTGCTAGAGGTTTCTTTATAGTAGATTTTGAAAATCCTGAAAGCAGACAATGTATTCTAGATTTCGGCCCTTGGTTTTGGGAAAAATCAGGCCTATTCATGAAGCCATGGAACCCATCATTCGATCCCTCTACAGTAGTGATAACCTCAGCACCAGTTTGGGTGAGATTGCCAAGCCTACCCTTGCATCTCTGGAATCTCTCCTCGCTAAAAGCCATTGGAAATGCAATTGGGAAATTTTACTGCAGGTGCCCAGAAACAGAGGAATATGCCAGAACCACCTATGCACGCATCTGTGTGGAAATGGATTTCAGCGCGGGATTCCGAGCTAAAATAAACCTAACAAGTAAAGACTATGTGTGGAACCAGAAGCTTGATTATGAAAGTGTCCTCTTCAGATGTCGATCGTGCTTTGAGACGGGGCATCTAGCCAAAAATTTCCCAAAAGCCTCTGAGAAAAATTTTGCTAGAAAAAACCACCACAGAGCTACATGGTGGGAAGGAGCACAAAAAGAACACTACACTGTCATCAAAGAAGAATATTCTATAGAAAACTCTGAGTCACAAGAAATCAAGGAAGAAGGAAACCACTCCCAAAGCAAGCAAGGAGAAAGCCCGCCTCAACAAATCAACATTTATGAGGACTTGAATACCGCAGAAAATAAATTTTCATTTAACAGCAAAGCAGATCTCCTAAACCAAACTTCTCCGACTTTAGATCGCGAAGCTAAGACACCAATGTCCCAAGAACCAGAAGAGATGAAGGAGATGCAAGACAAAGGAAGTTGGAAGACCGTAGAGAAAAGAAAGAAAGCTACAACACCAATCTCGCCAAGAAAGACGAGGAGCCAGACAAGTAAAAATTAAAAATTGTAGGTCCGATAGACCAATTTGGTCTCAGTGGACGTTAACCATCATCATCATAATCATCATCATCATCATCATCATCAAATACAAGAAACATAAAGTAAATAAAATCCTGAGATGCCTTTTTTGAAATTCTTTTCACATCCAAAAAAGGACTACGTGAGATGCTTTTCTTGAAATTCTCGTGCAAAACAGTTGGGTTTTCTTAACGAAAAGGATGATTGAGATGTTTTTCAGGAAATTCTTTTCACCTCCAAGTCGTCAGGCTTGAATTTGAATTTAAGGTAGAATCTTTGATATTCTGTAAATATTACTTTACGCCGAGATTTTCTGGTCCTCAACTGCTTTTGGCCATAAGCAATTCAATATAATATAATTGGTTGTCTTTCATTTAGCTTCAACACCAATAGAATTTTTAAGCTTTTTTAAATTGAAAATCGTAAGTTTTTTATTCGAAATTAAATTTTACTTGTTTTGCTCTGTAACAATAGATACTCTGTTTAACTTAGCGTAGATTTTCTCTCATCCCGTGCTTTCTACTATTAACCATTAATGTTTCAATGTTACTAGAAGTGAGTTATACTTTATTTAACCTAACGCAGGCTCTTTCTTGTTCAGTCTTTTTTACTATTAATTAGTAATTTTTCAATGTTGTTAGAAGTGAGTATTAACCATTAATGTTTCAATATTACTAGAAATGAGTCAAGAGAGCTGGTTACATTTATCTATTTTTTCCATTTTTATCTATTCAATAATATATAGCAGCATGTCTTTATTTAAGTTTTAATATTCAATAATATATATGCCAAGTTTTCATTTAATGTTACTAGAAGTGAGTTATACTTTATTTAACCTAACGCAGACTCTTTCTTGTTCAGTGTTTTCTACTATTAATCAATAATTTTTCAATGTTGTTAGAAGTGAGTATTAACCATTAATGTTTCAATATTATTAGAAATGAGTCAAGAGAACGGGTTACATTTATCTATTTCTTCCATTTTTATCTATTCAATAATATATAACATGTCTTTATTTAAGTTTTAATATTCAATAATATATATGCCAAGTTTTCATTTAAGATTCAATATTTAATAATATATATAACATGTCTTTATTTAGGGTTTAATAGTAATATATTTACTCTTAAGTTTGACATGTATTTTTTAATTTGAAAATCCCAAGTTTCTTATATAAGATTATATGTTCACCCACTTCAAATGTGATCGGTAACTCAAGCATTTTTTTAATTTTAAAATCGCAAGTGTCTTATATGAAATTATATGTACACCCATTTCAAATGTGATTGATAACTCAAAGTTAAGATGAAGTCAAATTTAATTATATCGATAAAAATGTTTTTTCTTAAAATAGAATAGGGATTCCAAAATGTTAATGTAATTATTAATTATTATTAGATTTATGATATGACCATTAAATATTCTATAATATTTTTAGTAGTATACACAAATCAAAGACTATGATTTAAGTGCAAGGTATAGATTAAGAAACTCCATAATAAACTGGATATAAATCTTCATGGATAAAAATCTTCTTCCATGGTTTATTGAATATATGTTTAGCTTATAATAATAATAATAATAATTTTATAAAATATCAAATTTTAGCAATGTGAGATGTATTATGAAGTAAATGTTTTCATTTTTATTATGGATTGATAATTACTAACATTTACTAGCCATTTAATTTTTATAATTGTGCTAGTATGTAAATTTCTATTCAAAATGTGTTATTTTTTTTAATATTGATAATTTAAATACATTTTAAATATTTTTTGCTACTTTAATACTAAATGTTTTAAATATTTGAAAATACATTTTATAGTGAATTACTCGTGTGTTTATCTCTTTTTGTTAATCATATGGGAAGTGAGATAATTTATCTTATTTTGGTTATTCGATTTGTTTGTTTACTTACAGATTTTTCTTCTCAAAATAACATGCACATATTACTTTGTATGGTTTGAAGTGTAGAAACAATTTTCATTGTTTTTCCTTCTTGCTCCTTCTTGCTCTTTTTTTATTTTGTTGTAATTTTAGATATATTTTCTTAATCTTCTTTTAGTTTGCATACAATATTGAACAACTAAAAGTTTATCCTAGGAGACTAGAAAGAAAATTCATAGTTAAAATAATGTATTCCTTAGACAAAACTATTCCCCAAACTTGCATCCTTGTATTTTCCAAACAACTAATACACTTTTCAAGACATGGGAAAATGATCAAGTATTGATGGTACCAATATATGTTCTTAATTCAGGCTCATTCGAATGGATGTTGCTAGGAGGACTTTCATCACGATAAGCGGCATCAACGCAAATATCATAAGCACAGGAACCTATTTAGGGATTTTCCTCTTAAACAAGATTCCTCTATCCCTAAACCATAAATGGAGAAATAACCTAGGAGTTTTGAAAATGTGGTAAGAAAGAAAAAATTAGGTAGAAAACCCTCCTTGGATGTTGATTTCATTGGAAAAAATCATGTAATTGGTATGAAATATTATCTAAGAACATGGTGGAAACCTTAAACAAGGTTACCAATAATCGTAAGGAGTAATCCCACCAGTGATAAGAAACATGGGAAAGAATGATATATAATCAAGTGAAGAAACAACAATAGTGGAGACTACAAATACATATAAATGGATTAAGAAATTAGAGACCTAACACACTTAGAGGAAGGTGAATATATGGAGCTTGGGAAGCTTGATGTGTAGTATTTAGCAGTATAATGGGATGGAAAGGAGACTCACTCAATATTGAATCAATAAATTCAAGTTTTGACAAATGCCTTGATAAAAAAAGGATAATTTTAGCAATGAAAAATACCATGTAAGCATCACTAGTCAATTTATTTAGCAATTAAAACTAAAACCCTAAAATAATGATAAAAATATGAAAATAGAATAAAAGGTTGAAGAAAGGAGATGTAAGAAACTTCTACAAGAGTTTAGAGAAATGCTAGTCGATTTAAGAATAATGGCATTGATGACAAACATGTCCACCCCACCCCCTCAAATATCCAAGGAAGATATTATGATAAATTATCAAATGAATGAATGAAAAAAACAAATATATATTTAAAAATAAAATTCTCAAAGAAAAGTCAACTATGATTATTCTATAGGAAACAAAGTGCTCGACTGATATGCTCTCTAAAATTGATACTACTTGTTCAAGAAACTATAACTCAATGACATTAGATGTACATGAGGCATCAAGGGGAATTAATTTATTATACATCCCACATAATATTATTCTTTCAAACATCTTTTCCACTCAAAGAATGGCCACAATAAAGTATCAACTAATATGCTTGGCATAAATGGGCTTCATTTCCATTGTCTATTGACCGAATTTAATAAGGAATATATGTTTCTCTTTCTTCACAATATTCAACTCATCCCTTATATTGTAGGACATGGTTACCCATTTGTGGGACAATATTTATTATTGAATCCTTGGATGAAAATAGGGGAGGTTGATACAGATCTCAAGGTCTAAGATTTAGGAACCATAAATGTTGACAGAGAGAAGAAGAGACAGCATACAAATATCCTCTGAAACAATTCTTATAAAAACTTTAAATAGAAAATACACATAGTGAATACCTAACATATATGAAAAGAAAGTAATTTTTTATTAAATGGAGAAATCATTTATCCCACATTTTGGAGGTCACATTTGTCCTTTTACAAGGTCAGGTGCATCATTTATGGTATTCTAGGTTACTTCTTGAGTTACAATACCATGGGTAAATACCATGTGTGGATACTACTTTCCATTTCGGATCAAGATTCTTCCGTTAGGAGGAAATGGTTCCCATTGTGTCAAGTTCCCTCATGAGAGGATTTTGTTGAATTGAGCCAATGAATAGGAGGGTTTTGTGTGCTTGACCCATAATCAATGTGAGCAAAAGTCAAAGGATATAGTATCCTATAATGCTTATGGGCCAAATTTGATATTGGTAGTGTCTGGCCTAGAAAATGAACATCAATGACAAGGGTGTTTTGTGGTTGATCCATAAAAATGGGTTTGTAGGTGACCGACAACTATGATAAATGATGGTCCAGAGATATTAATACCCCATGACAGATGTGGGCCAACTCTGATACCAATAGTATATGGACAAGCCCTAGATGGGAAAATCTTCATTCACATGGGTCTATGATGGAAGTTTCCCCTAGAAGGTTATAATGTAAAATGTCTTCATCTTGTTGTGTATGACGTCAAAATTTTTGAACCAACTAGCGTGAGTGAAAAAATTATTTTGTTGGAGGAGGCCAAGAATGATAATCTTCCATTGCAATGGGCTATGAAAAAGATAATCCATTTAGAAGGGTCGATATCATAAGTATTCGATTGGAAAAGGATTTGGCAATGGAAAACCTCTGAAATCTTACATAGGTGCGGGATTTGGAAACATCGAAAATATTCCAATGGAATTCTTAGTGTTGTGGCTGGAGATCCGAAATCTTCCACTCATTTTGGATGTGATTTGAAAGTTGATCTGAAATATTCAACATGTACTCGTTACAGTCTGAAGAAAGAAGAGGCTCTTCACTCTAGGATATCATGCATAGGTAGTGAGCAAGGCATCATTGCGAGAATATAAACATGAATCAGAGGCTTGGATCATGTTTTGGAATACTACCATGTGACCTCCATACCCTTCGTTACCCCTATTATGAAGCAGAAACTCACCATGCACTATGGCCATCGTTTTTTCTTTTGTGAAAATTCATTTTTATGAAATTTTTTGAACTTCTTGAAACATATGAGTGGTGGCTAAAATCATGGATGGTATGAGATAAAATATAATGAAGTCATTCACGGGATTTCCTATGATATTCATGGAGATTATGTCGTCACTCATGTGGATGTCATTATAACCTTCAAAGCTATAAAGCCTTCGATTTTCTATTCTTGAGAGGTCAGAGAGGGACCGTATGCTTAGCATAGTGGTCACCCTTTTGCCAAGTATCTTGGCAAGAAAAGGGTCAGTTTGAATATTGAGGAGAACCATGAGCACTCTAGAGGCTTGAAAAATAGCGAGCCAAGTGTAGGTCGTGTTGATGGTATCCTCCACATCATTATAATGTTCAACTTTGCAGTCTGGGGTGTGGGGAGTGATGAGAAAAAATAAGAAACTACGAGATTATTTGTACATCTTCTCCTCCCAAGCGTATGCCATGTATTCATCCTTAATTTATGCGTGGCTAAAATCTCTCGATTCTTGGAGGTTGAGGTAGTATTCCAGGGTGGAATCAACAAAGACAACAACATAATGAGGATTATTGAGGTATTTGAGAATGTACCATTGCTTCTTGCGAGAACTATCATTGGGAAAGATGCAGATTTGTAGCTTGTCCATGAGGCCATGCCTTCACCAGAGTCAAACCTAGATTACTTTCTTTTTCTTGCAAAAAAACTTATGCAACATGTTCTTTCCATTATTGAAGGGCACATAAACACTAATGCCATTTCAAATCTAGAATTCCTCCACCACATCTCTGTTTTGAGGCATGTCATCATTATGATACTTCATCTTTGAGCTTCCTACAACCCTTTTATTGGCTACCACAACCATAGTGTTTGATCCTTTCCTTCTTACTAATTATTTCTTCAGGGATTTACTAGTCACAATCCCTTTGGACCTTGCTAGTGATTTCACCAAATCCATATGGTGAATGATTTGAAGAAATAAAAGGCTTAACCCTCACCAAGGAGAAAAATTAATCTTTCATCTAAATAATAACTTGAATCTCAAAAAAATGCCCTAGACATACATTTGTTAAATCAACTTGTCTCTCATACCACTTATCTAGATCGTATGGGCTATGATATAGGAACATTAAATATTGAGAGAGAGTAGGAGAGAAAGAATATAAATATGGCATGCAACTATTCTTGGAAAAACATTGAACATAAAATACACACGCTCAATACCTAACAATATATGAAAAACATATAATTCTTTATTATATGGAAAAATCATTTTCCCTACAATTTGAAGGAACCATTTGTCATTTTACCAAGTGAGGCATGTTATTTACAGTATTCTCGGTGGCTTCTTGACTTACAATAGACTAGGTGGATACCATGGGTGGATTCCACTTCCAATTCAAGTCATAAGGATGATATGACCATATACAGATTTGTGGTTTTTCGAAGTCAGTAATTGAAGCCTAATTTTAGTTAAATTGGGAACATCCAATGGAACTCATACCTAGGGAAATAGAAGAGGGGTCCTTCATCACGTAAGCTCTGGACTAGATGAATTTCCTTTTTCAAAATATTTAATGATCAAAGGACCAATAAGTTTGTTGTAATCATGGGCTTGAATCATTGACCAATATCTTTGAAATTATATTAGACATGAATCCAAAAAATGATCCATTTAATTTAGAAGTGTTTTAGCTAAATAATCCATACGTTTAACAGAATTTGGCTAAATATTGGAAAGAAGTTCCAATGGGAAAATGTACCACAACATATCACTTCTAGAAAAATTTAAATTACGTCATATTATCTATGACAACGCAATAAAGATGAATTCAAAGATATTTTTAAATCATAGAAGGATTTGATTGAGAAAAATGGAGCAGATTTAGTATAATATCATCCTCAAAGGTAGAACAAGGAAACTTATCAGCCACAAAGCCCAACATCAAATATAGTTGAGGGACTGTAACAGATAAGAGGAACTCTTATGGTAGCAATAATTAAAATTTTGATGGGTAAATGAAGGATATAAGAACAAACAATTCTTTGATTTATCCATGGTTTAATATCAACATATTAACTTATTTTCAACCCTAAAAGATAGTTAAGGTTTGAAGTTATAGTGAGATGTTAACATTGAAATGGAATTGAGAAATTACTACTAATATTAGCTCACTGAACCTAAGAAGTATTTAGAGGACTTATTGAAAGAATTACATAGAACATTCCCACTTTGATTCCCTTTAGTCTAAATACATGGTTGCTCTAAAAAATCCTTCAGCTAGGTTCTGCCCTTGGGAAGGAGGGTAGTCTCTCCAAAAATCGATGACCAATTTGTGATATTCGAGGTCTTGTAACCAGGTCGAGTTGAATTTGAAGGGTACTCTAGGTTTTAGGGATGTACCATCTAGTTCTAGATAGATGTGGGAGTGATCTAAGATACCCCAAGATCCAATTCATTGACGGAAATTAGAGAGGATACCAAGAAAGTCCTCCTTGATGAGAAAGCAATCCAATCTCCTACCCAAAGTAGCATCACCAATTCTACTATTATGCCATGTCAGTTTCTTTTTGTTCATGGGGATGTCAATCATATGATGTTGTTACAAGAGATGTTCCATATAATCTAATAGGGGGTCCAGCTGTGTATGATGTCCCTAGGATTTCTCATGACAAATAGTGAAATTGAGTTGTCCACCCAAAATTATGTGATTAGAATTCATCAACGATAGTTGCAAGAGGTGATTCCAGAGCTCCACCCTACTATGATATGGTGGATAGACATCGATGATACGAAAGTTCCTTCCCATCTCCAAGGAAAAAATATCCATTCCTAGGAATCTAGGTCCCCCCCATACAGAAATGGGGTTGATGGATTGAATATTAATGCCGAGTGCAATACATTGAGATCACCCATTGACATCTAGGGCATTAAAGCACCAACCATGCATCATAGAGTGACAAATCTAGGAAACCTACTCTGCCTTCCCAAGGGTTTCTTGTAAGAAATTATGTCAGATGGCTCTGTATCTAGGAATCTCTTGAGGCTATTTTTTTAGTAGGGCTAGCCAACCCTCTACATTTGAAGGACAACCACTTCATGGATCATCTTGATTAAGGGTGTTATTTTTCCTAAGACTTCCTAAGGCCAGATCTACCCCAGCAAGAAGGATAGCTCTCGAAATCCTAGAAGGGTGCCCTAAAGTGGGTTTGGTATCAATAGGGAGGGAAGATAGACCTAATCTAGATGGTCCAAGGGGGATGTATACCTCGAGGTCAGAGGTTATATGGATGTGAAAGTTGAGAAGTGGTGGAGGGCTCAGGTGAAGTGATAGAGTCAGCTCTAGTAACAAAGGGTGGGGTAGTGGAGAAGATAGTAGTAGGATGATCGAGCGGGCATGTTAGAAGGAATGTGGAAAAGATAGGAATGGATGCATATGCAACATGTAATTTTTCTGCAATGCATATAAAAGAAACAAAAGAATAGAGAGAAAGAAGAGTACACGTGGAGAGAGAAGCTACCAAAATAGTCTGAGATCTCGTCCACTTTCTATTCAAATCATAGGTATGAGATGACCAGATGTAGATTTGTGGTTTTTTGAAGTCAGTAATTGAAGCCTAATTTTAGTTGAATTGGAAAAATCCAATGAAACTCACACCCAGGACAATAGAAGAGGGGTCCTTCATCACATAAGCTCTAAACTAGATGAATTTCCTTCTCAGAATATTTAATGATCATAGGGCCAATAAGTTTCTTGGAAGCATGGGCTTGAATCATTGACCAATAAGTTTGAAACTAGATTAGACATGAATCCCAAAAATTATTGATTTAATTTTGAAGCGTTTTAGCTCAATAATCCATATGTCTAGCAGAATTTAGCTAAATAGTGGAAAGAAGCTCCAATGAGAAAATGTACCACAACATATCACTTCTAGCAAAATTTAAATCACGTCAGATTATCTATGACAATGCAATAAAGATGAATTCAAATATATTTTTGAATTGTAGAAGGATTTGATTGAGCAAAATGGAGCATGTTTAGTGTAATATCATCCTCAAAGTTAGAACAAGCGAACTTATTTCCAATGGCTTCTTCTTGATCTTCGTAAATGGGTCACCCTCAACATTCATTCCACCTTGTGGAGTCATACAAGGGGGCCCATTAACCCACACTTTTTTTTCTAATTGAATAAGTATTGAGTTGAAGTATTAAGGGTATGGCACCATAAAAAAAGACTAAGGGTATGAAACTTCATGGGTATGATAGAATTGCATCTGATCAACAATTTGTAGATTAACTCTTCTTCTGTTTGCACCAATTATAGGAAAATCTCTTGCCTTTGAATAGGTCCTTGAATACTTTATGGTAGCCTTTGGCACAAGTGTAAACCATGGTAAGTTGCAAATAGTCCTCTTCAATTCTTTTATTATTATTCAATTACATATGTGGAAAAATATTGGATATCAATGAATTTCCCTTCAGTCTAAATACGTGGTTGCTCTACTTGTTAAGAATTCCCTTTGGTATGCCTCATGGGAATATCTTCATCTTTACTTAGTTTTTTTTTACATAATCCTTGTTATCGTCGTAAAATGATTGTATGATAAATTAACCATGTTATAGTTGAGATAACGGGTAACATTTTTGCATTTTGAAAACCAACCTGCAAAATTGTTAATCTCAAATGTATAGTTAAATTATTAATATCAAAAAAAAGATTAACAAGTTTGACCATTTTAAACATTAAATCTATTGTTAATAAATTTTCCCATATTTGTAATTAGAAAATTTCTATTTTTATTTTGATTAATGACTTTTTACTTTCTAATTTGGATGTTAACGTGAAATAAACGTTAACCTACTCTAACAATGACACTCCCAACTTGAAAACAACCATCAGCCATGTCAGCAATGTGGGCACCACGGGAGAAAGCATTTAAAACACAAATTTATGTGAGTAAAAGGTCGTGGAGCGTATCGGAGGGTATCGATGGCAGGTGCATAAAACGGCTATCGTGTGAATTGAAAAATGCATAGCCGTTGTGGACACTAGAAATAAGGAAATAAGGACTGAACATACGATCGAGAGAGCTGGCAGAAAAGCTGGCTGGTGCACATCTGCGTGGGAGTTGCTGCTTAACCACTTGGCATCCAGAGGGAGAATGCAGACCCATACATAGCGTGGGTGCCACTAAATGAATGTGAGGGGACTACATAGAATTTCGAAGGGATCCATGGAAATTTCTGTAAATTGTAGGATGCAGAGCAGGATCACATGGAGTAGGAGCATGGTGGTTCATTTCGTCCAGGTGATTGAGCATGGGATGGGAGTTCCAGAGTTATGGGTCCAGAGCCTAATCAGGTGGTCCCCATCATAAATTGCGGTATGTCGTCGATACTCTGCAAAACGAAGCAAATTGGCATAGTGCAGGAATCCTCAACCCTTGGACCAGTAGAAGGTGCATGCTAGGGCAATTTGACCCTCCAATATTCTAACCCTCATTTGAAGAACCAGCGAGAGAACACGTGATGGAATTTCAAAAAAGGAGGCCGTCATATTCCATTTCTGTAAACACCCTCGGTTAATTAATGGTGTATATATAGATTACCTCTATTCATTATAAATATATATAACGATTACCTCTAAATATATATATAATATATGAAAGTACATGTGTTCTATGTTCTTCAGTTTTGTTTAGCGGTGATACCTTTCGCGTGTAGCAGAGCAGAATGCAGGTACAAAGCAAGACATAAACTGAGTGTAGCTATAGGGCAGAGCATCTTGGGTAGTGGGTTGATTTAGCATTGCACCTGGTTGATTTTTCTTTTTTCCTTTCTGCTTTTTCTTTCTGATTTAGCAATGTCCAACGTCTTTTTGCTTGTAGTTTTTTCGTCGGTTTTGGGTTTTATTTTTTTTTGGGATTTTGCTTTTGCTGTTTAGATAATGGTAATTTTTGTTTTTAACTGTTTTGTTTTGGCTTGGTTGATGTACTTCCCACATGTTGTGCAGCGGTTAAAAGAGATATGTGCTATTTTTTTTGAGCTTTTATTGATTTTTTGGGTGCGCGTTAAAAGAGGTATGCACTATTTCTTTATCGTGGAGTTGCAAGAAGATGAGGACCGAAATCGGGACTACCCCGTAGAAAAGAAAAAAAGAGGACGCCGGAAAAGCAGCAGAAAAATATGATCGTGTTGTTGAGAGGAAGGAAATGGAGAAGGGTACATTCGTCGCATAACAGGAAGATGATTGTTCAACTTGCCGAACCAACAAATTTCCACATTTGTTTGTTTGTTTGTACAACACTTATAAATCAAGGTCACGCCATCCCATTTAAAGCCTTCTTTATTGTTGCTTTATTGAGTTTCTTTTGTTCGTTTGAAAGATTTTGGAGGAGCTCCATAGGAGACGTTGGACTATGTCGTTAACATTTAACTTTGGAAGATAAATATTGGAGGTATTTTTCATATACTTTATATCTAGGTATGTTTTATACTTGCCTCTACTTTAGTTTCTAAAATATTTATGTTGTATTTTGTAGGACAAAGAAAGATTACAATAAATAAATGAAATAAATAGTTAATAAATAGAGTAAAAGTATTTATTGATTATTTTTAATATAATTATTTCTTTTTTTTTTTCTCTCGTAATTAATTTATTCGTTTGTTCAATGTAATGTGATTTAATTTAGTTTTAAATAATATTTATTATTACATATTTAAATGATATTTTTCTTTTTAGGAGAAACAATATTGTAAGATATTTTATTGTATTGTTTTCAATATAAAATATATGTATTTTGGGCTTTTAAAATTTAAAGGGAGAAAGGTAGAGAGAGAGTGG